>JAOUZG010049478.1:68958-107036 GCA_026289955.1 Argiope argentata
ATTTCATTCTGTGTTGACTGTCTACATAATGTAGTTAATTATCAAAACATTGCAATCTATTTTTCATAAGGGGTTGACGGCTAGCCGATCTGTACTTTCAGAAACATGCAAATGTGATAATTCAAAAACGCAGTGACTTAAGTATATCGATTTTGTTTCGGGATAATTGATTACAAGTCAAGTCTTGTGTCATTTTTTTTTGTACTGACCTGTTGAGAAAAACTTATTTTCTATCTTTGAATCCAATTCTATTTTGGGTGTTATTGACCCCATATGAAGGATTAAACATCATAATATACTTCATGAATCATACGATAATTTCTTTAATATATATGTTAATATGTATTAAAGAGTTTGCGAGAAACTTTTTAGAAGACCACTACCACTTGTAACTATTTATAATCTGAAAATGAGTTTCTATTTTCAAGTTTGCATTCATTCAAATCTGGATGTAGATCATTTATCAACATGTAAGTGTGAATATAGAAAAAATACCTGCTAGAAAAATAAGAAAAAATGAAAGCAATCGACAAAATACATAATTGGAACTTTATTGGTTAAAAAGCTTTTATACTGAAATCAAACTATTATATAAAAATAATGGTTGACCAATTAGATTTACAATCAATAAAACTTCATATCTTTTTTTATTTTTTATTTTTTATTAGATATTTATTACTCATACCTAACCAATGTGTGTAATAATAAAAAATAGATAAATAAGGGGAGAACTTTTTAAAAATTTCATATAAAATAATCTGTATATTTAATATACAACATATAATAACATAACATAATAATATAATACAAACTGTGCATTACTATATATTATAAATTAATATAAATCAACAGTTATGCCATATCCATCACGAGTATGGAAAAATAAAATTTTCGTATCAGTCTGGGACAGAAGAATAATCATAACAAAAGATTCAAGATTACGAATTTTAAAATAAATTTTTATATCATTATTTTAATAAAAATATTGTAGCCATGAAAACTTAAAAATTTAAATAAAAAGATAATGTATATTAGAAACATAAATTTATATATTTATAATAAGTTAGAAGCAAATTATCTTGCTAAATGTGAATAAATGTAAAAAACAATAATTCAGATCCATTTATCAATCATTTGTTTTTTATTCAAAATTAAAAAAAAAAATTAAAAACTATTGCTAAATTAAAAACGAATTTTGATCTATTCACAAAGTTTAAATTGAATTATTATTTTAATTTAAGCTTTTATTTATTTATTTTTTCAAAACTTTATCTATATCTGATGATTTGTTTAAAAACAATTTCATACTTATAAAAAATCCCAATGCTTTAAGTCTCTAATTTCTTTTACAAATTTGAAGATATAATTTCAAAATTGTAAAGTAACAAAATTAAAATGGGAAGACACATATCTTTTTATTAAATACATAATAAATTTATTTTCAACTATAAGTTTTACACCCACCAACCAATGAACCCTCTATAAAATGATCTTTCATATTTCAGCTAACAATTTAAAAAGTTTTTCCGCAGTCGTGAGCAAACTGTCGACGAACTCAAAATTAAGATTTAGGAAAGCGTCACAAGTGCGTCACAAATCTTTATTTAAGAAAAACTATTATCGAAGAAAAGAACGTCATCGGAGGTCATTTATATAACTGGAGTCAAATAACGGAACCTCCCGTATTATTTGATTTTAAGCAAAACGATAAAGAACAAAACGCACGCTTGGCACGGGTGAGAGAATTAATAACGAACTTCGGACGGCAGGGCAAATATCAAGACAAACGACGTAATCGTGTGTGAAGTTCCAAGAACATGAAACAATACCTTTTCCCTGTGGTATCCAAATTATACTTAATCTTGAAGGATTCTATTTTTAGCAATGTTAGAGGGGAATCTTGGCTAAAAATGTACTCCGGGTTCATGAAATATTCAACTTGGAACTAGTTGATTAGAAATTTCCAAAACGGTCCTGACCGGAGAGGAAATGGTACTGTAGCGTGGCACGCGAAACTCATAATGGAGATGCAGGAACGAAAATAAAAGGGTTCTTTGCAAGAGTAAATGGAAAATTGTAGCGTATTTTGTTTCACTTATAGAATACCACTATTGGACCATTTGATGAAAGAAGGGTGGTTATTACTGAGCTCGAGCTATTTGTGTTTCTTTGGTAATAAAACTCATTGATTGAATTGCTCAAAAATAAAAGTGAGAAGCGGAAGTTTCTCTGCAGAATAATAGTTACAGTATCCTATGTTTTCGTTTAATTTTGTACAACATTTTTATTTAATTTATTGCTGAAATAAATGGGAAAAATATGGCATAATCTGTTCCACTTATAGAATATCACCATTGAACCATTTGGTAAAAGAAAGAAAGTTATTTCTAAACATGAACTATTTCCTTTTTTCGTTTAAAAATACATTAATTAAATTGATGCCGTCGACCCAACACAGAAGTAGCTCGTCTTCCTCGTAATCTGGGCGTCCTGGGTTCGAGCATGGTTGTTCTTCTGTTTTCTGTATGTGATGTGTGTGAATGTGCCCGTATGTAAAAAGGGGCTGTACAAGCGAATGTCCGTGTCATCTTCATGTGAGTTAGAGATCAGACTTCTGCCCTTGGGTGCTCAGGGGTCAATACCCTCAGAAGCTACTGCATTTAAATTGCTTGAAAATGAAAGTGAGAAATAAAAATTTCTCTATGGAATAATAAATATGTTCCATTTTTTTCGGTTAATTCTGGGTAACATTTTTATGTAAATTATTGCCGGAATAAATTGGAAAAATTCTGGAATATTTTATTTTACTTATAGAATACCATCATTGAAGAGAATAGAATACCATCATTGAACATTTACTTATAGAATACCATCATTTGGTAAAAGAAAGGCAGTTATATCTAAGCTTGAACTGTTTGGGTCTTTTCTGTATTAAAACACAATGGTTGAATTGTTTGAAAATAAAATTGAGAAGTAGAAATTTCTCTATGGAATGATAAATATGTTTAATTTTTTCGTTTAATTCTGGGTAACATTTTTATATAAATTATTGCCTGAATAAATTGGAAATTTTTTGGAATATTTTATTTTACTTATAGAATACCATCATTGAACATTTACTTATAGAATCATTTGGTAAAAGAAAGGCAGTTATATCTAAGTTTGAACTGTTTGTGTCTTTTCCTTATTAAAACACAATGGTTGAATTGTTTGAAAATAAAATTGAGAAGTAAAACTTTCTTTATGGAATAATGTATTCCATTTTTTCGGTTAATTCTGGGTAGCATTTTTATGTAAATTATTGCCTGAATAATTTGGAAAAATTGAGGATTAATTTATTTCACTTATAGTATACCCCCATTGAACCATTTGGGAATAGAAATTCAGTTATTTCTAAGCTTGAGCTGTTTGCGGGGTTTTTTTTGTTATAAAATGCATTGATTGAATTGCTCAAAAATAAAAGTGAGAAGTAGAAATATATCTTTGGAATCTGTACTACTATTATAAATGTGAAAGTTTGGATGGATGGATGATGTAAGTCATTCACGCCAGAACGGTTGAAGGATATAGGATGAAATTTAGCTTGGAGATAGATTATAGTCTACAGAAGAACATAGGCTTATTTTTATTTCGGTTGATTGAGTGGTTAATTTTTTATTAATAAAAAAATAAAATAAACTGCTTTTCCGGCAAAAAAATCTGAAAACATCTGCCTGAGGTTTTTGAATCGTTTGTTTTTTTATTTTCTATTTCCGTTTTCCATTTTAATATTATCTTACTATTCTAATGGAATTATTTATGATTTATTGTTATTTTCCAAGCAGAAAGACGTTTTCATCACTGAAAAGTTCAGCTGTGTTTTTTTAATTCATAAATAGTTTCCTGATTATAAAAATAATAGTTTAATCAAGTAAATGTATTTATTCTTCCGAATCTCTTTTTTAGAAAAGCAACACTCTGTAGTGGTGAAGCTATTAAGAACAAACGTATTCATTTTTTTTTCTTATTTTCCATAAATCTTTCAATGATCTACGAGTTTCTTGATTATATCATATCAGACTCTGTTTTGAATAGCACCATAATTAAAAGATTTGATAATATTTCAGTTGTGATCGGACTATCAGTTATTATAAATACGCATTAAAATTTCCATGCGTACGAAGTCGCAGATAAAAGCTAGTAATAAATATGTCTCAATTTTTTTGTTAATTTTGGGCAACAGTTTTATATAATTTATTGCTGGAATAAATGGGTCGTTTGGCGAAAGAAAGTCAGATATCTCTAATATTGATGCATTGCCATTATTTTTAATAAATAAGTATTAAATGAATTTCTCAAAAATTAAATTGAGAAGTAGACATTTCTCTTTAGAATAATAAATATGTCCCAATTTTTTGGTTAAACATTTTTATATAATTTATTGTCGTAATAAATGAAAAAATTATAACCTATTTTGTTACCACTATTGAAGCATTTGAAGAAATAAAGACAGTTATTTCTAAGATTGAGCTATTTGTGTTTTTTCCATATTAAAACGCAATGATTGAATTGCTCAAAATTAAAAGTGGGAAGTAGAAATTTCTCTATGAAATAATGAATAAATCCCAATTATTTGGATAATTCTGGACAACATATTTATATAATTTATTGCTGGAAGAAACATTGTAGCGTATTTTATTTCACTTATAGAATACCACCATTGAATCGTTTGGTAAAAGAAAGATTGTTATTTCTGAGCTTGAGCTATTTGCGTTTTTTCCGTATTAAAACGCATTGATTGAATTACTTGAAAATAAAAATGATATTTAGAAATTTCTCTATGGAATAATCAACAAATCCAGTTATTTCGGAGGAACATTTTTCTCCCCAGAATAAAAGGAAAGTTTGTTGATTATTGTTTCGGTTTCAGATCGTTATTAACACAGGATATAACATTGAACACTGAGCTTTTATCCTTAATTTCTCTAATATAATTCATTGCTCAATGGCCGGAGGGAGAAAATTCAAGAAATTTCCTTTCAGAAAAATTATAAAATAAAAGATAAATCAATTATTTCTGAGCAACGATTTTAATAAATATTTGAAAGCGAGTTTCTAAAAATGTACAAATTTTTTTTTTGTATTCACATTTTTGTTTTTTCCCAGTAGAAAAAAAAATACAAAATTCCATTATCTTTATTATTTCTGAGCAACACTTCTGATAAATGTTCAACGCTAATTTCTGAAGCTACTACAACAAATAAAAGGAAAAAAGTAGCGTATAAAGTTTCACTTATAGAATACTGCCAATGCTTGTTTTGGAAAAAGAAAGGGGGCTGATTTTATTCTTGAGACATTCGCGTTTTTCTGCATTAAAATACTTAAATAAAATTGCTAAAGTATAAAAATAAGAATAAGTTAGAAATTTCTTTATGGAATAATAAATAATTGTCGTTATTTCGGGTATTTCTGAGCAACATTTTTCTTACCAGGATAAATAGAAACATTGTAGTGTGTTCTGTTTTATTGATGGGATATCCCCATTGAATCATTCAATAAAAGAAAGATACTTATTTCTAAATTTGAGGCATTCGTGTGTGTTTTTGTATTAAAAAGCATGAAATGAATTGCTCAAAAAAAGGCGAATCAAAAATTTGAAAAATAAATAATAAGTGTATCCCATTTTTTTTCGGTTACTTCTAAAGAACACTTTTCACACCGAAATAGGAAGAAAAAGTGTAAAGTATTTTTTTTTCAGTTACAGAATATCATTAGTATAGGAAATAAAATTGATCACTAATCTTTTAAAACATTGAATACTGTACTTTTATCCTTAATTTTCATAAAATAACTTATTGCTCATAAGTAATAGACAGAAATTATACCGTGGGAAAATATTAAATTAAGAAATATTTCAGTTATTTCTGAACAACGGTTTTAATAAATATTCGAAATGTAGTTTACAAAGATGTCATAAAAAGTATTAATTTTAATTTGCTGTTTATGTATTAAAATGTTTATTTTTTTACCAACAGAAAAATATAAAAATTACATTATTTTTGTTATTTAAGAGCAATATTTCCGATAAATGTCCGACATTAGTTTCCAAAACTTTCTGACAAGAAGTTTTAATGCTTTTTGCCATTTTTATATTCCCATATTCTTTTAATATCTCAAAATACATACATAAAATTATTTGATTATTTGTATGCAAATTTTTTCATTTAATCATTGACTTTTGTAACATAATCGATATACTAAAGATTATTTTAAAATTTCGTCTTTAAAAAAGGATAATTTAAAAGCAACTAATTATTTTTGCATAATCATTTTCTCCTATTTATAGAGTTTTCAGAACTTTTTTTGCATTACTAACATATTAAATTGAGGAAAGATTTAAATGAAAAAGATTTATATAGAACAAAATTTTCTTTTATCATGAGCTAAACCACATTTATTGAATTTAAAAGAAAGTGTATTCTTTAAATTGTGTAGATATTTATTTTACTATTGAACAATTCATATGGTTGGCTTTCTGGCACAGAGATAGCGCTCCTTCCCCGTGTTCTGTGAGTCCTGGGTTCCAGTCCCGGTTCGGGCATGGTTGTTCTTCTGTGTGCTATCTGTGAGATGTGGGACTGTGCCCCCCCCCCTGTAAAAAGGTGCTGTGCAATCAAATGTGGTGAGTGGGTAGCTAAACCGTACTCTTGGCCCTCGTTGGCGCTACTTCAAAAACAAGAGACGCTCCTTTCGGCTTAAATCTGCTGCTGTATCAGCGGGGGCTTGTCCATGGCAAGTGCCATAAGTAACAACAACAATACTTACTATTAAGTATTTTTAAAAATCCTAAGCTGAAACCATTGTGCCAATAATTTCTCTAAAATTTAATAAAATCTTAAGATTAAAAGTCATTCGTAAAGCCAAATTAAAAAAAAATTATTTTTCTTTTTAAGTAAGATTTATACATAATTCCCATAATTATTTTCTGTCATGATTAAGTACGCAGTCGGTATTTTTACATATAATCATTAAATGATTCTACTATTAAACAAGAAGAAATTCATCTATAATCCAGACGAGATACATTATTACGAATTTGTAATAAGGATTCCTTAAAGTCTAGTAATGAAGATTTCACGAATTTGGTAATATCTACTAAAGGGATGTCGAATGAATGACAATCATTTGGTGGCAAAGTCGGTGAGTGGCGAAAAAAATGATGAATCTTGAATTTTCGACAATTTTAATGATAACTTCATCTTGATTCGATTTTTTTAATGCTCTAGAACAGAAGTTCTCAAACTTTTAGACATTGCAACCCCCTTTTTAGAGCAAGTAATTTGGCGACCCCTAAAGTTTTAACTCTGTCTAAAGTTCGACAGAGAATTTGAAAATTTTACACGTACTCAAGAGTTCGTAGAGTATGTTTCGGGTATTGGCGCCACATCCCTTGACACTTCATCTTGCTCCTTACTAGTATCATCTCGTCTCGAAACTTTGATTGAACAGTTTACAGATTACATTCCAGTTAAGGATATGAGTGAGGTTGTGTGGATAGTCAATCCGTTCAGCGAGCAAGCCGTAACATAAGCTGAGCTAAGTGCCCTGCATTATAATCACCTTAAAGAGATTTCAAGTGATCAGTCAGCTGAAGTAGCTTTTAGCAAAGCTTATATCGACACATTTTGGATAAGTATTAAAAAGGAGTACCCAGAAATGTACACAACAGCATTATAAACTTTGATACCATTTTCTACACATTGCAACTGTGAACAAGGATTCTCCATAACGACAAATTTAAAAACAAGATCAAGAAATTTGACAATGGAAAATGAAATTGTTTCGTGTGCTACAAAGCTCATTCCAGACATTAAAAAATTGGTTCATTCCAAACAAGCTCATGTATCCCATTAACTAACAGAATACAAAAACCAACTTGTGTGCGTATTAAAAGCTATACGTGCCCTCTTTTTTTTAAAAAAATGAAAGCTACAGCAATAAATTAATTTCCTTTCAACTTTTCTTCCCCATCTCTCGACCATCCGGGGGGGGGGTCCCACCTTTTGAGAACCCCTGCTCTAGAACATTCTTTGTTGTTCCACGGGAGTTATAAAAAGTGGAGACAAACTAAGAGTCGAATCAAAAAGCCATGCGAGTTGAGAGTTGCAAAGATAAAAACTCTTTTCTGAGAGATCTTTTATTTTTTCTATGCATTTTGAGCTACTACATTCGTTCATTACAACTTTTGGCCTGTTTTAATGCAAATTTTATCATTGAGAGTACTAAAGATGTGTTTTATGACCTACTAGCATTAGCCGCATGGCGTTGCCGGTGGCATAGCATCCATGAAGAAAAAATAGCTTTAAACTTAAATCTAGTTTTCACACGATATGACATGGGAATCTTTCACAACATCAAATAAACATAAAAACATATTTTTTATAGCACACAATATCTCAGAATATATTAATAAATATTTAGACTGTTACCAAGGTAAAAATATGATGTGCCCGTAGACAAAACACAGGCGATCCTATTGAGGTTGGATTTCCTTGTTTTCGGCATATTGAGATTTGAATCGCTGTTTAAAGTGGGAAGTAAACAAAGAAATGTATCGCATATGCACAGCACAGCTTTTGCTATTTCCACATGCGCAGTTTGCGGTTTTCGAGCATACACGGATAAATTAAATTCCCAACTATAATTTTTTTTTATTTTGATATGATTTTAATATAGGACTAAAAACTTCCCCAATAAATGCTCTACAAAATGGTATAAATATCTCCAATATTTGTTAATTATTTCTAGATTTTTTTTGTGGTTCCAACATACAGACGCTTTCAAGAGACATCATTTTATACTATGTATAGATGCATTTCTACTTTCTTATAAGTATCTTGAATAAAGTATGTTATTTGTTATTAGATTATTTGGAATTTGCAACTTACAAACCCTAAATGGATTTCGTATATTTTTCATGACAGTATTTCTAACATAACAAGATGCATATTTTTAACCTAATATTTAATGTAGCTATATTAACTTTCAAATACAACGAGAATTAATCGTATGCAAAGACGTTATGCAAATTTTATCATTATTTATTTATATGCCAGCTGAAATTTTAATAAACTAGGATTCTAAAAGTTAAGGGTGCCAAAATTTTACAATCACGAAATTTTTATAAAAACGCTGAGCTATTAAAATCAATCTTAAATACACTCAATTACACAATCTCAAATATATTTGGAAAAATACTCGTAAACTAAGATACTAATCAGCTCGAGAATTTACAAGAAGCCTATGGTATGAAATGCATATTGCTCAGAAGTTATTAGAAAGCTGATATCAATGTCTTTTGATTTGAAGAAAACAAAATAAAATATAGTATCAGCTATATATAGAAGCTCTAAATACATCCTTAAATATTTCAGAAATGAACAATTTCAGGAATGTATTATGATATTACATATTTTAGAAATAATATTTCATATAATGTTGAAATTGTAAAAAGTTTGAAATGCGAGTCTTAAAACTTTTCATAGTTTAGTGTTTATGAAGTATAAAAATGAATAATATTTTTCAAAATTTTGTAGTTAATATCACACTTTGATATACTTGTATAATTTCTTTTATATTTTCCAAAATGAAATTTTATAATAGTTTTCTGCGATATTCTTTATTGGTTGGAGGAAGAAAATTTAGTATATCTTGAATATACCCGATGATATTACAATATTTTATTGTTCTCTGACTATGATGGCATTTTGTTTTCATATTTGATACGCTAGTTTCCAAAAAAGCATGATTTACTGATAAAAAATAATAAAGATATTTTAAATAAAAGTATAGGCATTTAACATGTAAATAAAAGGATAAATTCAAACACTTCATATAATTAAAATTTTTAAATCTCTAAAAAATTTTTATTAAATTCGTGTAAAAAGGGTAAGCACTACATTCAAAGATATATTAACAGATAAATCATTTCTGATAAAAAAAAAGGATTGAATCTATTATTAAAATTTATTCATTAAAAATTTCAACAGCATAATCTTAACTAAGAATAAAAGTCTCTATCACCAGATTATTTTAATAAGATCTGTATAGTGTTGCATTAAATTGACTCTTAACTATTAATTAAATTTAAGGATTAGTAGAATTTCGAATTTTTATCCTTTTAATTATTATGACTCATAAAATTATGCAATTTCTTCATATAAAATAATTAAATATAAATAAGTATTCTGTTCATCAAAGGAATATAATTTATACTTCGTTAACTTAAACTTTATTTATTCATTAAGAAATGAAAGATTTTATATCTTTTGAAGTTATTATTGTTTGATAATAGCTTGGGCAAAATAAAACTTTATTTAGTTCAGCTCTAGTTTAAAATTAATTGAAGTGATATTTAAACTTTATTCATATACAGTGCCTGTATGTGAATAAAGTATTGTATTATAAAGTATTGTATTGTAAAGTATAATAAAAATAGTTTATACAGTAAAGTATTGTATAAACTATTTGTATTATTATTTTAAATCTATAGATTTTATCTTTTTCGAATTAATTCTGTAAAAAGGAATTCTTATAAACTATATTTTCGAAGCAGAATCTTTTAAAAGAAATTTTCTAGTGTGATATTTTTATGTATATTTTCATCTTGTAGTTACTGAATGTTTAATTTATAATACAATAGAATGCCAATTTTCGTAGACAGTATTTATACAACCCTTTTTTAAACTAAATTATTTAGCTGTTGGAATGAAAATTAGTATCATAAAACCTCTGTTTTTCATTGCAAACAATTAAATATCCTATTATAATAATTCATTTGCTTGACATAAGTTATCTATTTTATTTTAGAAAAATAAATAAAATATTTAAAAAGGGAGAAAAAATTGGTAAAGACATTTTTCTTTGATTTTTTTGCTTGTCATATTTGATTTCCAGGCAATAAATGTATTAAGATTAAATGTTAAGAGAATTAAACAGCATTATTAGAATTAACACAATAAAATCTTCAAATATTCATTAAATATAACAATTCCAATTTATTTAAACCAAATTTTCAAGAATATAGAACCTATGTCGCTTAACTCAAATAGTATTTTTTTTACGATTTAAAAAAGTTTCTTTTTTTAATTTAAAAAGTTTTATTGGAAAGTTTATTTTTTAAAAAAAGAAGATTTAATCTATATTAATAACAATGTCAATAATTTTCAAAAAAAAAAAAAAGAAACCCTTTTTATGTGACAATATTCAACTCACCCTTTAAACTATTTAGAACAATTTTGAAATGTAAAATCCTATATTCTGAATAATGAATTTGACAAAAACATTAAACGAATTTCTATATTATTTCCATTTTTTTAATTTTTCAGAAAAAAGTTACTTTGATATCTATTTTATAAACTATTTGGGAAATTAATGTCCTTTTTAAGGCTCCAGAGATTGACTATTAATTTTCCAAAGTGTTTTTACTCATAATAATATTTCTAAGGAATTTTGATTTGCTTGGACCTCTTTTTGAAAACGTGAAACATTTACAAACCCTGATTACACCGTTTATTTTATTATTAAGTTAATTTAGATTACCTCTATTACTCCGTTATAAACGTAATTTATTATCACGTTAGTTTATTTTATTATAAATTTTATTTATTTCACGTTTATTACAACGTTTACTTTACTATCCAGTTTATTTTATATTCATTACAACTTTTTATTATCAAGTTTATTTTTTTAAGTTTATTACACCATTTATTTTATTATTAAGTTTATTACAATGTTTATTATCATGCTAGAACATGATGTTGTTTTGGGGATGAGGTTTTTGCAGTAAAAAAAAATACTTAGTTGAAAAATAAAAAAAAATTATTATCTGCACGTGCATCTCAAAAAATCAGCTTTTAATAGCACGATGCTTTAATAACACGAAATCAGAGCATTTATAAAAGCCCTGATTAAAAAAAAGTTAATGTCTACAGCAACTAAAACCTAGAAAAATGTCTTTCTGAGCATGTGATAATAAAAAATGAAATAAATAGGGAATGTGATATTTTTTAAACAGTAAATGCCATACAAAGTTTTTTTTTTGGATCGTTCGCAATATTAAATTGACTCAGTCAATGAAACAATTAAAATGAATAAAAATATAATTTAACTTTGAGGAGCACATGGTGCTTGGTCGGTCAAGAAATTATTTTCTGACATGATACATTGAAATATGCCTACCTGATTTCATTTAAATCTTTTTTTATTTTACTTTATTTACACCGTTTATTTTAATATTAAATTTATTACAATATTTATCTTATTATTAAATTTATTACAATATTTATTTTATTATTAAATTTATTACAATATTTATTTTATTACTAAATTTATTACAATATTTATTTTATTATTACGTTGATTTATTAGATGTTTATTACACTGTTTATTATCTGAAATGAACTAAAGATAATTTGATTATCGTTTACTCTAAATTGAAACAAGATCTACATACTTTTTATAAATGTATAACATTGCAAATATATTGTATTTTAAAAAAATAGGTGACTTTTAAAACCTAAACGTTATAATAAACTGTTGGAAGGAAAGATTTCAATTAATTATTCAATAAATATATCAATAATTATTGAATAAAAAGCATTATTCGAAAAAAAATTTAGATTTAATATGAAATATCTATATTGTTAAAATATTAATCATATTCAATAACATGAGATGAAACCTATTTCCTAAAATTTAGTCAATAACAGCAATCTTATTGACTAAATGTTACGATAGAAAACTTATGCAATGCCCTTTGACTTTATGCAATAAGGATTTTAATCCAATTTTCTTATAACTCCTTTTAAATGGCCGTCAAATTAGTCTCATTAAAAGTTTTTTCAGTAGATTCTGTCGAATTGTATCAATTTTCAGACAGTCTACGTTTACTTTAATTAACATCGGAAATCAGATACGATTTCGAAACAAGATTTCAAAGGCAACTTAATGCAGATAATAATATGCTGTATTCACGAATGATTTTTAAAAAAAATATCTGTAGAGCTGCTTTATTTAATTAACCCAAAACACCTTTAAAATGTAGAGAATATGAAAGTATTGACTGAAAATGTTTTTTAAATTTAAAATTTTGTTAAATAGTAAATTGTAGCAATTTTATGTCTAAAGCAATTTTTTTGGAAAAGGTTTTTCTAAACCAGTTTTTTGAAAATGTAGGGAAAAAAACAACTGGCTAATTTCATTTGTAAAATTTGAAATATTTTAAATTGAGTGAATTTTTCTTTACTTTTCTTTTTGACATATTTTGCTCATTTTAATTCGTTTTCTAAATGGTTTACTATTTACATAGTTTGCAAAATCCATAACAAACATAATTAATTCCATATTTGCAAAAATGGAGTTTATAATGGACTTAATTCTGCGAAATTTTTGTAATTTTGCACAATTAGGAGGAAAGTATAGTATATAATTGATTTCAAAATTTAATTTTCATTCCTGATGCCGAAAAATTTCTTAACATTTTGATATCCATTTCATCTTTAATTACAATCTCATATATCCTCTTTGAGCACTGTCGATATAAAAATTTATTATAGACACAATTTTTGAAGGAAAAACAATTCAATTTAATAAAATATGAATCAAAAAAAAATCACTAAACTTTTATCTAACTTGTTTTGTTTCATATCTACAAATATGGAATTTTATACTCAATTTTTTGTTCATTCTCGGATTTGTCAAGTTTCAATTTTCTTTACATTTGTGTTCTCAAAAGCAATTTATTATTTTTATATTTTCCGAACTTTATCATCAGTTCATCTGTTTTGCAAGTTAAATTTAGTTTTCATAAAAAAGATTCCAACAGCGATAATTGGCTTCCAGAATTGAAAATACATAATCAAGAATGATGTATTAAAGTAAAAAAAAAGCATATATTAATGAAAATTATTCTCTCTTTCTTTTCAATGTATCGATGAATATATATTTTAAAACTGTCTATATAATATTTTTAATATTAAAGGTACTTTTGAAAATTTTAAAGTCTTAGTCATATTGTTTTCTTTCATGATATATTTTCAACTTAGTTGTTTATTATTTGTGAAATTGCTTATTTAAAAGTTATAACAAATTATTTTTCTTGTGCACAATGGTTCTTACAACGTCATCAGTTTTTTCAGTGAATATGCTTGTACATACAACAATTTTCATATTTTTATTTATAAAATTTTCGATTAAAGACGCTTTATCAAAAATCTGATTTTTAAATTCTCTTTTAGTAATCACATCAATCAGAATGATTTAATTTTTTAAAAACAAATTTGTTATTTATGTGTTTTTACGTTTTCAAATTTTTGAACATTTATTTAACTACGAATAGTAATTGGAAACTTTAAGACTATATATATTTAATATCTAGAAATAAAACTTTTGAAAACTTTTAAGTTTGAAATAAAAAGAAATAATTTTCAAAAAATTCAATTTCTGAAACAAATTATCATAAGTAAATGTCAAAAAGCATCAAATATTATTACAACAGAAAAAATTAGAGCTGAAATCAATGCTGATTAAATGGAAACATAAATTTTTTAATGTCTGTGAAAATTTTTTAATTATAAATAATTTTGAACTAATAGAAGAATATTATAATATAGCAATGTACCAACTCTGTAAACGGCAAAATACCAAATCAATATATGACAAATAACGTATAATTTTTCGATTAATTTTATATTTATTCCATCATTGCAGCTTTCTATAGTATCGCTTTAAAAACTGCACATAAATAATTTCAAATAACAATATATTGTCAGCTGTTTTTGACATGCATGTCAAAGCCATCTGGTGGTTAATCCCCTGAGGCCATACTTATACCCTTGCTCTGTCATCCTTATATCTGTAAAGTTTAATTTACATAATTTTAATACTGGCAAGAAATAGATGTGAAAGAAAGAAAAGATTAAAATTGTTTTTATATATTATTAATAGCAGGACGTCGCTGATTTTATTTTTATTCGAAATGTTTTTAAATATATTCCAGAGTCTAAATATATCCGTAGCAAAGATAAAGAGGAAAAGTGATGTTAAAAATAGAACTTATTTTGACTGGTTGGTAGGTTTGAAGTTTTTTGACACAATAATCAATAGGAAGGTTATATTGTCCCAAAAAAGTTTATCTGTAATTCAAAACCTGACAAAAAATAACTTTTTTTGAAAAAAAAAATCTTTTTTGTTGGCCTTTAAATTAGAACTCATTTTGAGAAAAAAGAAAAAAAAATTGAAAATTATCTGTTTATCTTTAATTTTCCAAAATTAGTAATTAAATGTTTATATAATTAAGAGAAGTCAGATTTATTTCTTTAAAGAGTAGAATCATCTTCTAATTAAGACTTTAACGACTTCAACCTCGATAAATGAATACAAGCGTATTGTGAATCAATAGAGAGCAAAGGTTTGATTCTTTCTTTGATTTTTTCAGTTCCTTTTATTCCTCTTTTTTCCTTTAAAAATCATTAAAACCATTTAATGATTTATTTTTTATATTAATTTTGACTCTTTGCGATTTAATGAATACAATTATTGATTTAATCAAATTTTTTTATTGTTTATTTAAAATTAAATAAAAATGGTCGTAAATATTTTTCGCTTACAATTTGCCGATGAATGTACAAATCAATTAGTAAAAATATTATTATGTTTCTATGATTATAAATGTAATCTATTTATATCATTTGATATAATTATAGGAAATTATATATTGCTTTATATAATTAAAATGATTTTAATTTGAATTGTGTTTTATTGAACTTTCCTTAAGGTTTTTAAGCATACCTATTAAGCATGTTATTCAAATATAAAACTTATTTTCATTCTTACGAGTGCCTATTAAATAATATGAGAAGGGTAACTAAATAAAATTCATATTACCTACCCTGATTAAAGCAAACGCGTAAATTTGAGTAAGTTTACAATATAATATTATTAATATATTAATAGAAGCTAAATTGACCGAAAAATATTCTGATGATAATAAATATATTGCAAGAATAATTTTTAAATTTTTATTAAATTCAATACGACTAAAAATTAAAAAAAATCGACAGCCCATCTTTTGATTTAAGGTTGCATCAATATTATAATTTTTTTAATACTAGAAATTTAATAATTGAATGTTCACGTACCCCAAAATCTAAAGAATTAAAAAAGTATTTTTTCGAAGAAAAAAAATCCATAATAACCAATAAAGATATGTGAATGTAAAATATATAGTTATATTCTTGAATTGAAGCTCTTATTTTCCAATCGATATGATTTCATTTTTTTCCCAAACGATAATCTATGCTCTGATGTTCCTTAGCATGATTCCAAATAGAGTGGGGGAAATTTCGTATTATCGATTTTCTTACTCCTTGAGCATTTTCTCGAGTACTACTTTACATGGATCAACAGATGGTTTTATTTTCAACTATTTATTAGCTCTCCACTTTCCTTTCCACAAAGAGATTATTTGGAAAAGGAAAGAGGATAATTTTCTTAGATTTTAAATCTGGAACGAAACTGTTCTGAATGGATCTGGAACGTTCAAAAGCGGGAATCGATTCATAACCATTTCCTCAAAAACTTTAGAATTTTAGGATTCTTTAGGATTTTTATATGTTTATGGTGACTACTTGTCGTTGACTGAAAAGATAATTCTATTAATAAATGGAAAAGAACATTTTAGTTCTGTATCTCTCTCCTATAATGAACAAACATCCTGTGCTCCAAGAACATCCGTTCATTTGCCTTACTATTATTTGTTTTATTTATTTTGATTTCATTAGATGCAGGTTTTTAAATAAAAATTTACTTTTCGTAGTGAGAAAGGCTATCGATACCACTATTATAAATGTGAAAGTTTGGATGGATGGATGGATGATAAGGTTCAATCACACCAGAACGGCTGAAGGAAATTGGATGAAGTTTAGCGCAGAGATAGATGATAGTCTACAGAAGAACATAGGCTAATTTTTATTCCAGTTAATTGAGTGGCTAATTTTTTATTAATTAAAAACTAATTTTTCCGCCAAAAAATAAAAAAAATCTGAAAACATCTGCCTGAGCTTTTTGAATCGTTTATTTTCATTTTTCTGTTTCCGGTATTCATCTATTATAAATAGGATTTCCCGACAGAAATTCGTATTCATCAAAATGAAAAATAAAAAAAAGCTGAAAACATCTGCCCGATCTTTTTGAATCATTTTTTAGCTGTTTTTTATTTCAACATAAGGTTTTGATAACATTTTAGACTGTCAGTTCTCACATATACACATCAAAATGTCCACGCGTACGAAGTCGCGAGTAAGATCTAGTTAATAATATTTGTATAATTATTTAAATGCTAGCAAACGATTATTTTGTTTTCGATTTAAAAGTTAAACACGGCTATTTTTTAAAATTTCTGATGAGATAAAACATTTTAAACGAAAAAAATTTGAACCTTTTGTGAAGATTATAAAATTAAATTTAATTTATCAGAAATAATTATAGAATGTGCGTGATTGAATAGTAGTTTCTAAATATGCTAACTAGTAATGAAAAATAGAGGAATCTGTGCCAAGAAATTTATGAGACAAATGATTTGTTTAGAGTAGAATGCAATTAAATATAAATTTTAAATAGTTTATCTGAATTAAAAATAAAGCAAAGCACCTAAAGCTTTAATACGCTACATCAACAGAAAATACAAGAAATTCTTGTTAAAAATATGCTAAATGATTTCATTTAAAATGTTGAGACTTTCTTTACTTTTCTTCCTTTGTTTCTGATATAATCTTTTGTACTTAAATAAACTCCAAAAATATATTTCTGAATTGCAATTTTCGTGGATATTCCCTCAATTCTCGAATTAGCTATTCTATCTGATTAGCTGAATTATTTGTGTTTCTTGAACATACTTTGGCTTAAAGAGATTACTGCAGTTGCTTTAATTATGAAAAGATGGAATGGTCTATTTAGGTATGAAATTTAAGGTTATTATAAGGCATGCATTTTTTAAAGCACGGATTATTGTTACATAACAAATACTTTTTAATCCTTCAAATGATTGCAAAAATGTATTTATATTCGTTTTTTCACCTGAATCCTCCTTATTGTATAATTTTTATTTATTTATTTGGTTTTCTTTTTAAATTTGGGTAATAATTACTTCTTTTAATTAATTCTCTTTCCATTATTATTTTTCCAGTTTGTCGAGACTTTTAATACGTATTTTCTTCCTGATGAGTAACAGAGCTATAATCTTATCAAAAATAAATCAGTTTGCTAATTAACAAGAATATGTGAATAAATAAATATGCTTTTCTCATGTATAAAAAGAGAAATATTTATTTATTTCTCTTTTTATACATGAGTATAAAATTATTTCTACTTTTTACTTCAATCCTTTACTAATTCAATCCTGAACAAAAATTTTAAATAATTGAAAAAATTATAATTAGTTATTAGAGTTTATTTGACAAATAATGAATATTTCCATTCTATAAATATGATGTTTATAACCAACCCTACTAATTGAAGATAGCGTAATATTTAGTAAAATAGAAAAAAGATCCAATAAAATATTTTTATTGTAATAAAAAATATTAAAGAACTGATATCGTTTTTGGAAAGAGTGGCTTATAAACATTTATAGTAATTCCTTTTGTATTGATGTATTTTTTCTGGAATGAGCAAAATGTGAAAAAGTTCTTTGATATCTTTTGATAGCACAACATATTCAAAGTCTTTCAATAGTTCACAAATTTTAAAAGGATATCTTACCAAGAAATAATCAAAAAATAAAAAATAATTGAAAAAATATCTTTCTTTTTAAGATATAGAGGCAATCGAAATAGGTTCAAATGAATAAAAAAAGAGAATATTTCAAACATTGATCTCTATTATATAAAGAAGTTATTATTTCTTAGAAAAAGGTTTATAGTTTTCCTAGTCTAATTCTTTGATTTCGGCCGACTTTCGTTTCATTTATCTTTTTTACTTTAAATAAAAAAAATTAAAAAATTATGATTTTTTTTCTTTTTAAATCTTAAGTAACGAATTTTCTTAATTTTTTTCTTTAAATAAAATGATACGTATAAATTAATCACACATTGAATGCAAGTACTTTGTTCAATAAGATGTTATATATCTCAAAATCGAATGAAATTTAAATTAAAAATATAACTATTAATGAACGTTATTTGCGAAATAAACTTTTATTTAATGTGACAATTAAATCTCAAAAAATACATATCATTTAAAAAACAAACAGCGTATTCCATTCTTTTTATTTAGCTGTTATTGACATTTAATATTCAATTATGTTTATTTTTTCCATGTTTGAAAATAGAAAAAAAACATTATAAAAATATACAATATAAATAGTTTGCCACAAACTAATTAACGTCGGAGATTTCCATAAAATACAAATTTTCTTTAATAAAATATATCAATATAAAACAAACAAAAAATATCCATGTCGTTAGTTTATTACCTTAGTTGAATTAACTATTTATAAAGTAAGACTAAATTTAATTTGAATTTTTAAAGTAATATAATATGATGATGTATGAGTGTGAATTTTATTTAACTGACTATTATGATTACTATTATGAGTTTGAATTTATTTTAACTGACTGGCAATATAAATAAGGAGTGAAATAACTTTTTAATAAAAATTTTGCTTTTAATTATTTAAAAGTTCTTGGTCATAAAATTGAAATAATGAGTGGTTTTAATAAAATACATTGACTTGGATAGAAGCCACTTAAAATAAATTTAAGAATCAATTCACGAGAATTTATATTATTTAATAATTTCGACTCGATTTCTAACTTCGTTTATCGATTATGTGTTATTTGCTTTAACAGAGAACAGTTCGTTATAACAGAGAATAGTATTAAAATAGGAAACTAAATTTTTAATTTTGAAAATGAACCAAGTAACGATATATAGCAAGCAATATAAATTATTTTTGAAAAGAAATTTTGATTTAAAAATATAAATTTTAAATGTACTTTGAGATAGTATACGATTGTCCAGAAACTGCTTTATAAAACTTAATTCTTTAAAAAATAAAATAAAAAGAAAGTTTCTATTTAAATAGATTTTTGTTCAATTTAAGTTTCTCATTGTTGAACGCAGTTTAACTATAAAAAAATAAAGTCGGATATTTTCAGAACAAATTAAATGAGTTAAATTAGTTAATTATTTTTGCATAAAAGTATTGATGTGCCTTAAAAGCGATTAAAATACGATTTGATGACATATTAATGTGTTAATAATTTCCATTTTCTGCAAATGCTATCGAAATTTGATAATAACTAGTTCTTTCCCAAAACAAAATATTTATATTAAATAAGAATAAATATTGTTAATATATTTTATTTAAATGCATTAATTTATTGAGAAAAGTTTTTAAACTTAAATTAGCCACTCTTTGTAATTTAATTTCAATAAAATATAATTTTAAAAGTCTATTAATGGCTTTTCGGATTTTATCAAACTTTTTTGGCCTTTCAACAAATTTATTAAGAACATTCAAAAATAATTCAAGTGATTAAAAAAACATTTTTGGAAAATATAATATTTTTTAATAATTTGTACTGAAATAGAAACTTTTAGTAAACATTCCTAAACTTTTAGTTAACAGTTCCTAAAAAACTAATAACAAAAATCTGATATAAAAAATGTTTTCTCTTTTAAAATATTACATAATAAAAAAACATTTTAAGAAGGTAAGCAGCATTAATTACACATTAGCAGACGATGTATTTTTATATATATGTATAGATATATATTCCCATGAAAAAATTTCTAGTTTTACATGGCATATGTTATTTTATCTATGCGCGATAAATTGGAGAAAAGTAAACAGAATACCGGTATACATATTTAAACACAACATTAAAAATAGGAAAATGATAATATAAATAATTGTTTAAAATTATATTGCGAAAATCTCTAAATTTGATTAAGCATTTTGTTAAAATGAAACTTTATTATTCATTTATATATTTAAAAATTCCTGTCTGCATGTACAAAATATATATTAGTACGGGTAATCAACATCATTATTAACATGATATTTTCTTTGAAACTAAAAACATAAAAACATTTTTTGATAATTTCAGTTACAATGATTTTCTTTTTCTTTAAAAAATGCATAACAAATATAAATAAATTATTACTATCGTTAATAGTTCGATTTTCTTAAAGTTATTAAATGAAAATTAATAATGTTTTTGTTCTAAATAACTATCATTATAACTATTTTTTTATAAATATTTGAGTTTAAATGTGTTTTTATTAGTTAATAATTCCATAATTAAAATAATTTATGCTTAAATAAACATTATAAATGAAGGGTTTGCATTATAAACTTTTTTTTCCAAATGATTAAAATTACTCTCATAACATAATTAAAAAATAATAAAATAAACAATACTTTCTTTCATTTTGCATGTTTTTTATTCCGTTATTCAAGTTTAGGTGCTAGTAAAATGAACGCAATTATTCAGATTAATAATTACAGAAAGTTGATCACTTCATTAATTTTACTCTTTATCATAGTTAAAAATCAAAGTAAATAAAATTAAGAATTAAAAATGAATTATTTACTTACTTCACTAAAATCTGGAAAAATTCTTTAAAGCACCAGTGAACGAATTTTCGAAATGCTGTCTAATACACAGAATCGCTCTAATGCTAAACGTCACGGCTATTAAATACTTTGGAAAGCATAACACCTTCAGAGCATCGGCGAAAAATTCGAAGTTGTCTAAGGGGCTTTCGATCGTCTCATGCTTTCCGCGGCTGAAGAGTGCACAGTGCCTTTCTTCCCATTGGTCGGAGACCCACTCCCACGCCTGTGACGTTGTTTCAAACGAAGTCAATGTGGTCAACGCAGTTAGAAGACTGGGAACTCTTTTATTACGCGATTTTCTGTTGTTTTCTTCGGATTAAATAAAAAGCGGAGGTGTGCCGCGGCTCTAAAACTAAGTTATACAAGCTTCGTCATTATCTATGTTTCATTTTTATCGAATTATTTTGCTTTTAGAAAATGAAAGTGTGTGGGGGGGGAGTGTTTATGAGAAATCTCACAAGTGCATATTTGGAAAAAGATTTAAAAGCAAAGCCAAGACTTTTAAAATGCGTTCTTCTTCGCGAAGCAGAATTTTTAATGGGATTTTCTGCTATTAAAATCTTATCTCAAGTAAAAATACAGAAGCTTTAATTATTGGGGGCTTTTCTTAAAATGGAGTGCATTTGTAAAATCTAAATGAGCACCAAATCTTTCATTCGATTTGAGGGCGATAGTTACTATTTTTAGTAAGAAACATAAAGATGTTTTTTTTTTATTATTTTTATAAGATTGCTCATTTCGAAATTGATGTAAAAAATTATATTTTAAAAGTTTTTAATTAAAAAAAAAGAACTTTTTTTTGAAAAAAAAATTATTTTATAAAAATCTGTTTGATTAAAATATTCTATGTTTTAAGCAAATGACTATAATAATGTTTAAAATTTTGTATTATTCTTTAAATCATCTATAATTTTACATCTCAAAATCACTATTGTGTTTTTTTTAAAAAACAATTTTTTTCGTTTGTAATTTTTGTCTTTCTGTATGAAAATTCCTAAAAACAACAGGGACCTGAATTGTGTTTGAGAAATGTAGCGATTTGAATAATGGTTCAGAAAACAGTTCTTAATACTTCGTTTAAGTTATATTTCAAGAAGACAATAATGAATGTGTCTTAATTTTTTGAAATGTTTTTAAAATTTTAAAAAGCATTTTTTATGATTTACAGAAAAGTTTAGTGAGAAAAAGCAATATATATATATATATATATATATATATATATATTTGAACTTCAGAATGCTTTTTTGTATCATAAAGGCTCGTGTAAAAATTTCTGTGCGTGTTTCATTAGAGGATGAAAATAAGCATTCCCAAGTCATTTCTTTAAAAAATTTTAATTAATTGAATTTTAAGAGAAATTTTGGCAATTTCCTTAGTTGCTATCGAAAATGTCATTGCAAACATTTATTTTAACACTTTTTCAACCTTAGAAACAAAATTGAAAAAAAAAATTGGTAACATTAATGGTTCTTAATGTTACCATTTGTAACATTAACGGTTAATATTGTTACTATTTTAGGTAATTTGTTAAATTTTCCAGAAATGTGATACTCTTTGAAAAGCATATTTTCTGGCTTCATTTTTACAATAGGTTGAAACAATGAATTCCAACTGCTTTTATTGTTTCCCCAACAATAGAATGATTTGATTTTTTACCCTCGTTGAAAATAAAAAGAAGAGATCTTTTATATTATCAAAAGAATCTGTAAGAGGAATTAAAATGGAAGATACTGTGAAAAACGTTAAATGCGTCAAAGAAGAAAATTACATTATTTGATAAAGGGAGAAAGGGCTTTACAATATACGCTTTTATTATTATTTTTTAAAAAGTATTTAATTGTCTATCAAAATTTGATATATAAAAATATTTTTTAAAAGATCATTAGTATAAAAATTTTATTCGGATACTCAACTGATTATCAAAGGTAACTAATAATCAATAAAATCGAGTACTCTGATTGTACATACCTCTCAAAAAAGTATCCTTAGAAAAATTTTATGAGGACATAAAATCAGCGTATATTTTTATACCAGAATTAAATTTTAATAAATATCTTTAATTTTCAAACACAATTTATTATTTAATCTTATCAATCGATTAAAATTCTTTTTTTAGAATATCAAAAAGAATTTTTTCTCTTTCATTTTAAATCACGTGAAAATAAATTTAAAAGAAAAATGTAAAGACCAAATTGTTATCATTTGATTATTTTATCAATGCTAGTTCAAAAATTCATTTTACTAGAAAGAAAACATTATTATTGTCAAAGCTGTATTAGTATGTTCCTTTTCAAATACAATTATCCTAAAATATAAGTTTATGTTGAGCGAAATTTATTTTATTGTCTTTCGACTTAATTTGCTGCTATTTTATGTAATTTTAGTTATTTAAAAAATTAATTTATTGCTTTTATAAGGTTGTAGTTTATGTTTTTGAGCTTATTGCGTTATTTTTATTTAATTTTATGCTTATAAAAATTTGCTTGTTAAGGATTTTTCACTCTATTCTATATATATAATATCTTTAAATTCGAATTTGTAAATTTCTGTGTTTGAAAAATTTGTAGAAAATAAAATACAAGAATATAATGATGTGGTTAAAGCTTACGAATTTTTGTCCCATTAGTTAGAAAATTAATTCATTATTTTTTGTTTTGATATCAATTTGATTATAGCTTTCGAATTTCCTTCTGAACTGAATTACATTCATCAATTTATAGATAATGAGATACAAGAACATCATGATTGCTAAAGCTTACGACTTTTCTTCCTATCAGCTAAAGCATTAAAGTATTATTAATTGTGTTGTTATTAATTTGATTATGACTTTCAAATTTCATTCTGAACTGATTGAGTGAATCAATTTATAAATTATTAGATACAAGAACATAATAATGGTTATGGCCAACCACATTTTCTCCTATGAGGTTGAATATTAAAGCATTATTTTTTAAGTTGATATTAATTTCATTATGACTTTCGAATTTCATTCTGAACTTATGAGGGAATCAATTTATGGATAACAAGATACAAGGTCATAAAGATAGTTAAAGCGCACGACTTTTCTTTCTATCAGCTAAAAGTTTATTTTAATTCTGGCTTTCAAATTTCATTTTGAGCTAATTTAATTAATAAACTTATAGATAACAAGATACAAGATGATATTGATTTTTCTTACTATCAGTTAGAACATTAAAACATTATTTTGTGAGATTAATTTGATAATAATTTTCAAATTTCATTCTGAACTCAGTGATTGAATCAATTATTATACATTTGATAATTATTATAATACCTTAAACAGTATTGATAATAATAGAATGGCTATATATATTAATTATCACATTTAAAACTTTAATTGGAGACATTTTATATAAAAACAAATGTCCATTCTGCATCTTTACAGAAGAAACGATAATTCGATAAGTTAAAAAATATAAAATAAATAAAAGTTAATACATCAGGAAATTTTTAAAGTGCATTAAGGTTATTTGAATATGGAAAAGTTATATTTCTTACTAAAGTTGTTGAATACTGGTTACTCTTATTTTGAATGAATAAAAATGAAAGTCCTGTTGGCAAAATCTCTTAGTTTTAGAAGACAATATGATCGTTGCTAATGAAAATTAAGAACATGTTTATGTGCGTTTGAATTGGGGCTCTATAGGACAGCCACAGTTTTTATAGTAGATATTCATATTTCGAAGGAAAACAATCACCATGCTGACAATATTTAAACTTTACATCAGTGATGCACAACGTATGGTCCGCTGGCCAAAATTGGCCTACGTAGCCTTTGTAGTTGACCCGCGAATGTTGTTTTTAAGATAAGATTAATTTAAAATGAAATTAGAATTTTTCAAATAAACAGGAGGGAAACAGGAGTTTATTTTCTTTTTATTATGTGGCTTTTCAGTTTGTTCCCTTCATGGCTACCTGCAAATATCAGTTTTCGTATAGTTGAAGTTCACGGACGTGAAAAATCTCCACACATGAAAAGGCAGTATGAGGATCAAATTCAAATCTTGTGCAATGCATTGGATGATCAGTTTTCAAATTTTGAAAAGTGCCTAACAAGAATTGATTAATTTTTTCTCCATTTTCTGTTGATGTAAATCCAGTGGCTGAGACTATGCAGTTAGACTTAATTGATTTACAGAATTCTGATTTTTAAAAAAATTCAGTTTAAAAAAACCGATATTAGAATTTTATAAAGACTTACCTTAGGAATTTTTGTGCTTAAAGCAGAATGCAGCTGCATGTGCAATTTTCTTTGGCAGCACTTACATTTGTGAACAAACTTTCTCGCTAATTAATTTAAACAAATCAAAAGTAAGAAATAGAATAGTAAATGAGAGAACCCTCCAGCTATTCTATTTCTTATTTTCTTCTGCATATTGCCACAACCAATCTAAAGCCCAATGTAAAATCATTAACTTCAAATATTCAGTCCCAGCCATCTCATTAATTTTTGCTAATTTTGATTATTAACTTTTTTCTCAAAATTTAAATAGTGTTCTCTGCATAATTACCAAAGAATTTTCCTCTGTTATTCTATTTCAAGTTTGCTACCTTTTCAGCAGAAATCTCTCCTTTTTTTGGAGGTGAAGTATTTCAATTATATCTATAATGTTTGTGTCTCATTCCTTCATTTATGTTTTGCATAATGTGTGCATGAGTAAAATAAGTAAAGAAATAATTGTAATTCCTGCTTATTGCCACAAAACACACACACCATGTTTTCATGTTTATAACATGTTTTAACACCCACTTGCTGTTTTGACCCTCGACATGATCCTTTTTCATATTTTGGCCCCTCATCCAGAAAAGGTTGTGCATCCCTGCTTTAGAAGACAATTCAATCTTTCTTTATATAATAAACGATAATGTTTGTGACTGCATTTAAATTAGTGCTCCATAGGAAAACCCCTTTGACCCAGAACTACAAAATTAAGCATTATTATACTTATGTATATTAGTACCTAATTTAGTAAATTAAATTTTAAATTTAAATATATTAACGTACCAAGTTAAAGTTTGGGGCGGATCTCAGAAATTTAAACCGAAGCTAGATAACAAGAACGATGCATGATCTGGCAACCTTTTTTCACAACGCACCACACCAGAGGGTGGGCGTTTGCACTGATAGATTTAACATGCAACAGGTCTCTTTGTAAGAAGGGTCTTAGGGGGGGAATCGGGGATAGAATTTGAAACTCTTCTTTTCACGAGCCGAGACCTTACCAACAGGCCTAATTTAGTAGAAGAAAGAAAATAAACAATGAAGAGCAAAAAAATTTTTATTATTTTCTATAAAATTCCCTTTAAAATTAAATCAGGATATTCAAACTTTTGTAATTTTACTGCTATAATTTCTTAAATATAACTGAATAAAAATAAAATCTTATATTCATTAAAATTTTTAAAAAAATCTTTTTGACCATTAATTAAGCAATTAATTTTGCAGTTTATTCTCTAAATTTCGATAATTTAAAAAAATATGTTGACATGTTTTTTTTTTAAAATTATTATGAAATCAGCCTAAAAGTACATTCTTTATTTCGTCAGATAGATATGTCCTCTGTTTAATTTCTTCTATCTGAAAATGAAGAAAGTTACTGGCTATGAGCTACAAATTTGAATAAAGAACCGAAAAGAGAAAGAATGTTGTCTTAAAAAAATATGTATTTCGAAATAGATTATCGTGACACTTAATAAAAGAAAATTAAAGAAATAAAAAAATATTTTTTTTGCAAAGTCAATATTTTTTTTAAATTTTAATTTCGCTAAAATTGTTTTTATACTGCTGTATTTTCAAAATTATCTAAAAAAAACTACGAAAATTTAAACCATTTGGCTTAAGTTTTAGTTAATTAAAATTCTACACAAAATTTTTTAAAAAAGTTGCTTAGAGTGGCATTTTAACCTTCTTTAAAGAATATTAGTATCACTATGATGTAAAGAAACTTGAAATCATTAGGAGGGTTCACGTATGCTAAAAACAAACAGGTGTCAGGTTCTAAAATTAATTTTTAATACCTATTACTATTTGTTGCTTAAAAAGGATTATAGAAGTGGGAATACACGTTATGTACAAGAGACTTAATGGAAATTCGTGACACTTGGAAATTTTTTAAGTTATTGATTTCCCAGGCTGTTTAGCGGTTAATATGTAATATGTTTTTTCCTATTTTCCCCATGTCTCTGGGTATGATTGAAAAACAGGAATTAATTAAATCAGTTTCCTACAAATTACTGCGCCCAACTTAAAAAGTATATACTAAGGAAGAAAAGAGAAAGTGAAAATTCTACTTTGGATTTGATGCATAATTTTGAGATTTTGACATTCATCATCGATTTGATGCATGAATTTGAGATTTTGAAATTCCTCATCGATTTGATGCATGAATTTGAGATTTTGACATTCATTATCGATTTGATACATGAATTTGAGATTTTCAAATTCATCATTGATTTGATGCAGGAATTTGGGATTTTGAAATTCATCATCGATTTGATGCATGAATTTGAGATTCTTCATCGATTTGATGCATAATTTTAGATTATGAGATTCATAATTTATTTCTTGCATTTATCAATTTTTAGATTTTGATATTCATCATCGATTTGACGCAGAATTTTGAGTTTATGAGAATTATCATTTATTTGTTGCATTTATAAACTTTTAGATTTTGATATTCATAATCGATTTGAAGTATAGTTTTTAGATTTTGATATTCATCATCAATTTGATGCAGAGTTTTGAGATTTTGGGAGCCATCATCGATTTGATGCATAATTTTGATATTTTGAGATTTATCATCGATCTGATGAGGGATTTTGGCTTTCATGATCAGCCTAAAAATATTTTTACAATGTGCCTTTTAATTTAAATTCAACACTATTAAAAATAAAGAAAAAAATGAATGAAAAGGAAATAAAAAAATTAAAAGCATATTTTTGAAAATTTTAAGATAATGCAAAAACACTATTTATGAGATAACAGTTTCTGAAGTTGTGTACATCAGCTTCTGAAGGTGAGTAACAACGATTACCCATCTAGCAGTGGTGATATCTATTTTTGCATACTTTTAAACTCTCTGTTCGATAGCTCTCTGTTCACTTTCTGTAATACCTTCTCACCTCAGGCTGAATGAAATTGTTCGTGACACCACAAGCTCGTTTCAAAGGATTTTGAGTGCTTTTTTTAGCTCTTTAGCGAAGCGTTGAATCAAATGTTGCTATGAAACCATTCAGTGAAGTAATGGGAAACATTTGTGCTAGAGTTTATCTATATTTGACTAGTGCAATTCTATAATAAGAAATAACAGCATTTTCCGACCACTTATAAAAGTGATTTTTATAAATGCGTTAAAAACAAGTAGTATTAATAGCGAAGTAGTTGGTTCTGAAAATCAATTGATTTGTAATATTGTTGATTTTTCAATAGATGACTCATTCTTGATTTCTTAATCGATGACTCTTTGTTGATTTTTCCATTCATGGCTCATTGTTGATTTTTCAATTGATGACTTATTGTTAATTTCCCAATTGATGACTCTTTGTTGATTTTTCAATTTATAACTCACTTTTGATTTTTCAAAAAATGATTCATTAAAAATATGCAAGGCAAAACTGTCATTAGTCATTAGAGCTTATCTAGTGTCATTCTATAACAAGAAATAACAGCATTTTCCGACCACTTACAAAAGTGTTTTTTTTATAAAGGCGTTAAATAAAAATAGTATTAATAGCGAAGTAGTTGGTAACAAAAATCAATTGATTTATGATATTTTTGATTTTTTAATTGATGAGTCATTATTGATTTATCAATTGATAACTTACCGTTGATATCTCCATTGATGCCTCATTGTTGATTTCTCATTTGATGACTCATTGTTAATTTCTCAATTGCTGACTCATTGTTGATTATTCAATTGCTGACTCATTGTTTATTTCTTAACTGATAACTCATTGCTGATTTCCCAATTGATGACTCTTTGTTGGTTTTTCAATTGATAACTCACTTTTGATTTCTCAAAAAAAGATTCATTAAAAAATATACAAGGCAAAACTGTCATTAGTAATTAGAGTTTATCTAGTGCCGTTCTATAATAAGAAATAAGGTCATTTTCCGACCACTTACAAAATTGTTTTTTATAAATGCGTTAAATACAACTAGTATTAATAGCGAAGTAGTTGGTCACAAAAATCAATTGATTTGTGATATTGTTGGTTTTTTAATTGATGACTAATTGTTGATTTCTCAATTGATGACTCATTGTTGATTTCTTAATTGATAACTCATTGTGGATTTCCGAATTGATGACTCTTTGTTGATTTTTCAATGGATAATTCACAATTGATTTCTCAAAAAAAAAATTCATTAAAAATATCCAAGGCAAAACTGTCATTAGTCATTAGAGTTTACTGTCATTAGAGTTTATCTAGTGTCATTCTATAACAAGAAATAACAGCATTTTCCAACCACTTACAAAAGTATTTTTTGTAATTGCGTTAAATACAACTAGTATTAAGAGCGAAATAGTTAGTCACAAAAACCAATTGATCTGTGATATTGTTGATTTTTCGATTGATCAATCATTGTTGATTTCTTAATTGATAATTCATCGTTGATTTCTCAATTGATGACCCTTTGTTGATTTTTCAATTGATGACTCTTTGTTGATTTTTCAATTTATAACTCACTTTTGATTTCTTAAAAAAAAGATTCCTTAAAAAAATATGGAAGGCAAATCTGTCTTTGGTATTTGAGTTACATTTTCAGTTGTCTCTGGGATTTGATTGCTTAGAGACATTTTCTTTCTTTTTCTTTGAGTGTAAAACTAAGATCATTGATCTTATTTCACCGTATATTAGAAAATTACATATTGCAAATAATATATTTCTTGTATCAATACAGTAATACTATTAAACACTAAGATTCTTATTTTAAATGTTTCGTAGCTTTTATTCATTTAAATACAAATAACTCAACTTAGTTGATTACAACTGATTGATATTTAATTTGCTATCCAAAAGAATGATGGTGACTTTTTTCATTGCATATTAGATGCAGAAGTAAAATAAATATAGTAGCCCTTGAGCCAATATACTCGCATTAGCCCTTTCCATCATTAACACATTCAACGAATGTTTTAAAAATATTTTATTAATACAAATGAAAATAACGAAACTTCCTTCAAATATTATGCAATTAACGTATTATTATAAGTATTAATATTTTTAGAATTATTTCCTTCAATTTTAATTCTTTATGTTATAAAAATATTGTTAAGAATTTGTAAAATTGTTTCTGTGCATTGTGTGGCGCTGCGATCAACGCTTACATTGAAGTGGAAGTGAACTGAGAAGAAAACAGAACTGCTCTAATAAAAAGCGCGTGCAGTAGTTTTGGTACCGCAGTGATCGTTGTAAATATTTTCGTGCTCCTTTTCGTTTTAGACTACAAGTAAAAGTCTGTTTTAAATAAATTATTTTTGTAGAATGGTGTATATGCTGATTGAAATAATACACACTCACCACACATTGCTAGCCAAATTATAAGGAAGAAATTAAACAGACATTTTTTACTGAATGTATTAAAAATTAAGGGATCTCTGATCTTGGCGATGATTTGGACGACAGATACTAATTTCTCAAATGATCACAAATTTTGATAATACTTCCATTAGTATTCGAATATGGTTTTTTCTTTCAGAACACTCTATGTTCTGAAATGGGAGCTATAAAAGTGGAGGCACACAGATTATATTAATGATTTGAGACAGCATTCGAAGTTGTCCAGGGAATTCTTTTCAGGAAAAATTGATCTCCATCACTTTTTTTCTCTATCTTTCAAATTTTTCTATAGTTACAATTGTTTATTACCGATCTGCAATTTTCGGGCGCTGTTTTCTACATATTTTATTTTGTCAAGTACACTTAATCTGTCTTTGGTTAACCGCATTTCCTGTTTTTGTTTATACATGTTTTTGACTCTGTTGAACTCTTTCAATATACCCAACGGCAAATTTTTAAATCTATAACAATACTATTTAGGAATTTATTTTTCACTTATTTCTTGGTCTTAAAGTTTCTTTATATTTTGTATTCCTATTTATTTAATATTTCATACTCTGATTATCCTCTAACAGAGAGTAAAATTAAATTTTAAAACAAACTTGCAATATCTTTTGGTAGAGAATGTTTGAAAAAAAAAGGATTCTAAGATATTAATATTCATTAATTATAAACTAAAAACGTAATTTTAAAAAATAATTTACAAATTATACCTTTTAATTCAATGATAATAAGGCGTTTTAAATAGTATTACTATTAATTTTATTAGTTAGTCTTTTTTCATGAATATTTTAAGTTTAAGTTAAAAAATTTCTGTGTTCAAGCCACTACCTAAAGTTTTAAATGAAAAATTTATAAATATATTTATTTAGGAAATGATTCTTTCAAAACGTAATTTAGTTTTAAATTACATTAAATTAATTAAATTAAATTAAATTAGTTAAATTTAAATTGAAAGGAAAATTATTGAAAATATATGCTGAATATTCTTAAATGGAATATAAAACTAAGTCATTTATTACAGGATTTGCTAAAATAAACATCACAGCATTACTGATATAACAAAATGCTTTGAAATTTGAAATCGGTTTTTTTATTACCAATAATCATTTGTCATTTTAAAGATTATCTTTCTTTCTAAAGTTAATAAAATTATAAAGCCAATGAAATTTCCACAAGCAAATATTCTTCCTTTTTTGTCAAGAAAATAACTTTGATTTTTTTCATAAAATTACATAAATTATTTTTTGTATAAAAGTAGATAAATGCTACTTATTTCTCAAAGAATTTTCTGTTTTAAATTAATATTGAATATTGAAATTAGCTTTTAGAAAGAAATTCGAATATAGGAATTTTATTTCTTGAGATATGGAGCTTAAGGAGGAAAACGTTTTAATATTTATTGGGAGGAGTGTGATGGGTCTTAAAATAATTATCAATTAAATTTAATTGTTAAATTGGATTGATAAATCAAGTCCATTAAAACTATAGCTGAATAAGTGGGATTCTTCTTATCTCCAATTTCTGGTGTAATTAAGTATGTAATGCCATCGTTTAGGTTTCCTTAGAATTTGTAAGAGAAAATTGCTAAAGGCAGGGAAAAGGCAGCAAATACTCAAAAGCAATGATTAAGTCCGCAAACGAGAATGCAGCTCATTTGGGTTTACTCGTCTGCTGACAAAATCTTTTGCCGTTTGTATTTCGAATTATAGCGTGAAATTGAAAGTGTAGCTTGGAAATATTCCTTTCAAAAGATTATTTCAAATTTGAATGTCAGGTAATATTTTTTTGCTATCAAATCTAAAACTGGACGCTAAATTCATGCATCTAATTTGTTTTGATTTTTGAATTATTTTATTCTCATACAAGTGAATTTGTGGATAGTATTACCATTTTATTCGGCTCTTAATTTAATGCAATATTCATTTCTAATGATAAATCTGCTTCGGATTTCATCCTTCAACTGTTTGAATTCTCAAGTAGACAGACAGACTTTCAGTAGCTCGTAATACTGCAATATATAAGTTTTGTTAAGATCACTTATTAAATTTCATTTCTTTAAGTAGAATGCTTTTTAAATTATTGAGGTCAAGGACATACAGGAATAATAATAAAAAATTAATCGAAATGAAATCGCAAAGTTAAGCGATCAAGTTATAATGTGAGAAGATTATTATTTTTTAAATTTTTATGTATCTTAATTCATTTAAGTTGTTAAAAACTTTAAAACGGTTTGAAACAACCACGATATATATATATATATATATATATATATATATGTGTGTGTGTGTGTGTGTGTGTGTGTGTGTGTGTGTGTGTGTGTGTCTATATATATATATATACGTATATATATATATATGTGTGTATGTGTGTGTGTGTGTGTGTGTATATGGTAATTATTTTTAAACTTTCATTTTTTATTTTTCAAACTGGTAAACCAAATTTTGGAGCTTGACCGATTTTGAAATGAAATAATAGCTATGATACTGGTAAAAATCAGTTAAAAAAATTCTTCAACCGATAATTTTCGGCAACCAATAATCTTCATTTTTTGCTCGTAAATATCAGAGACATAAGAACATCGTGTTCTCACATGAAAAAAAGAGGTTTAGATTTAATTAGTTCTTGATTGAAAGATTCAGAAACGAATGGAAATTATATGTGATCAATTTTATATAGCTGTAATTTTTTTGACAAAATTTTTATCAATATTCTGTCAATGAAAACCCAGTATGAGTGCGGCAACTCATACTGGGTATGACAACTAACATCTATGATAAACGTGAGCATGAGTGCGACAACTCATACTAGGTATAACTAACATCTATGATATACGTGGGTATGAGTGCGACAACTCATACTTAGTATGACAACTAACATCTATGATATACGTGGGTATGAGTGCGACAACTCATACTTAGTATGACAACTAACATCTATGATATACGTGAGTATGAGTGCGACAACTCATACTTAGTATGACAACTAACATCTATGATATACGTGAGTATGTGTGCGACAACTCATACTTAGTATGACAACTAACATCTATGATATACGTGGGTATGAGTGCGACAACTCATACTTAGTATGACAACTAACATCTATGATATACGTGAGTATGTGTGCGACAACACATATTGGGTATGACAACTAACATCTATGATATACATGAGTATGAGTGCAGCAACTCAAAATTTGTTACTGATTTTTAACATTGTTTCTCCGGGTAGTTACTTTTAATGTAAGAAAGAGGGTTTTACAGATTTTTCTATGATTTGTGTGAATGGACGACAGGTTTAACAACTTGAAGGTCTTATGTCAAACTCTGATAACATCGCGAGATATTCAGTGTTTTTTGACAGATACGATATAGATATGCCCAATGGAAATTACTAAGATATGTCATAGATATTATTATCCATCTCTTTACCACCCGGGGGGCACCTCGTAAATGTGGATGAGATGCTTCCGGTATGGTGGTTGGATCTAGCCAACCCGGTGGATACACAAATAGGTGGGAGTTAGACTCCTCTCATCGATGACGGGACTTCCTTCCTTCGGGGAGGGTTATACCGTGACTGGTGTTAACCAGTTCCCACAAATTGTTGTTGCGGTTGTTCGGTCATTTAGTGCTCATGGTTAATCCGTGTGCCTTCGTGGCGGGTGGGAAAATCTGTTGTATGACTTTTCCATCTATGGCATATGGATAATAACGAATCATTCGCAGATGTAAGAAAATGAATTATACATTTTAATAGCCTATTTTTTTCAACCGACTGAAACTAAAATCTGACATAACTCTGCATTTTTATTTGCATAGTCAAAAAACAAACGCCATTCTTTGATACCCTTGCACTTTTGAATGATTGTTGCTATATCCATGTAATAGTACATACCAATAGATGATTATCTCTTGTTGCAATTTGCGAAAAAAAAGGTCAAAAGTATATCGATCTAACATTTTGTTTCGTAATTATCGAATTCATTTGTATTATAATAGCTGGTCATTTGAAATAAACACGCTAAATCTCGCGAATGAATTTTATTCCAATTTTGATTTTTTTTTTAAATGTAAACTTTTACTGCACATGCGTCTCGTTTCATTTAATTATCACAATTCCAAAAATACGTTTTTATAACTCAGTTAAGAGACAAAGAAATCCATGAAATTTATGAATACGAATCTTTTGATAACTATAAAACCTAACACCTACTTTCTGCATCTATTTCATTTCAAAAATGGCTAAAAATTTAAAGTGAAAATTCTGTTTCAGAATTATTGGAGAAATTTTTTTATCATAACTTTAATATTGGTATAAATATGCAAATATAAAATTTAAAGAAACAATGCATTTAATTTGAGCTTTTTTGCAACGGAAAAATTAATTTTTTTAATGTTATATTGACAAAATATTTTTGTTCTAAATTAATTCTAAGCATCCTTTTAAAATGAAAATTCGCTTAGAAATATCATTAGAGTTTGAATTTCAAAAACATAAGAAAATTATTTAGTTATGAAATAATTTACTCTTGAGAAAGGTAATATGTTATGTTAATTTTTAGTGAATTAAAGATCAAATTAAGTCTTTTAAATATACTTTCATAGTATTTTGAAAAATCGTCATTATCTTTCTTTAAAATCATTTTTACCCAAAGAACATCTCTGTACGAAATGGATTCTCTGTTTTTGAAATGTTCCAATGACTTAAAATGTGTAAGTTTTGTCATTAATTGCTTAAACTTATACAATTTTATATATAAAACGTAAAATATTTAGCATAAAATTAATATATAGTATTTAAAATTTAAGCATGAAAACAAAACTCTAGTCAGTAGAATACTACTGCATAAAACACATGAAAAAATTATGTTGTTTACACTCGAATTTGCAGCCTAGTCTCCGTCTTCGCTTTCATCAGCTTCTTTACTGCTGTCAATCGAAATTCTGTTTATAGTTTTAATTTATTCTTTTCAAACAAATTAAATTTTGATAAAAATATATTTACACTATAATCTAATTATAATATCAAATTAAAATAAGAAAATTCGAATAAATAAACTTTTGAAGACTTATTTATAATTGTTTTCTATCAAGGCATATTTTAATAGAAAAATTTATGTTCGGAATGTTTATAATAAATATAAATCTTAGTTCAAATATTTTTAATTAGCTTAATGACACAATAGAATTTGACAATTTTATTTAAAAGTTCTTTGTAAACAAGGATTTTAATATTTAAAAGTAAATGAGCTCTAATTAACATTACAGTTTTCTTTTTAGCATATGTTCATTTTAATTAACTCATTCGTTCTTACAACAAAGTGTTTGTTTGTATTTAGTAATTTAATTATTTTCTAATTAAATAAATCTTAAAGCTTAAATTATAATAAATAAAACTTAACATTATTTCCAAAATTATAGATAATTTTTTTAATAAATGAAAAGTCTTAGTTTCTAAACAACTAAATAGGAATATTGAAGAAATATTAAGAATCTCACAACTTTTAAAATCGAATTGATAATTAAATTTCACAGACTATTTTCTTTTAAGAGACTAATGAGTCAAATTATTCAAATAAAAGAAATTATGAAAATGTCTTTTATCTTACAATAATGTTATTTATTTTAAAATGGATAAATTAAAAAAAAATTGTAGTACTTTCGATAATATATTGAAGAACTATATGAAAACTCTGTTTACTAGAAGCAGAAAAACGACATTAATTTTCATAATAAATCTATTACAAATCATAAATAAAACAAAATGATATAAATGATTTATTTTAAATTACAGAAAAGAAGAATTTAAATCTATATATAACAATTTTCTTGCTTTGTTTGAATATAGAACTTTTATAGCTTTGCCATTGAAACTTTCCACTTTGATGCCATAATCTATTAAAGTCATCTTCCAACAGAAGTGGTAATATCAAAACTTTTCTATATTTTTTTACTGAAGGTATTATTTACGTTTTCTATACATATAAAATTAAGTAACATGGACAAGACAAGAAAACTGGCAATTGTTTTTTTTTTCTCTTGTAAGTAGTAAAGAGAAAGTTTAGTGAGGTTAGTAAAAGTTTGTGATGAATCTCCCTATTTCTCTCCCCCTGTGTTCGAAAAACGTACTTTTGGAAAATTTCCGTCCTTCTGACAAAAATTATTTAAAAGCGCATTCGTCTAGATAGATGAGATTTGGTATACTGCCTTTATACCAATTTTGTAGATTTCTACAAACTTTGAACAATGTTTATTTGCAGGAAATATGTATGTCCGGCCTTTCGAATATAATTTAATATAATAATTATAAAACAGATACGACTAGATAGATGTACACATTTAACATGTCTGGAATAGATATGTATCGGGTGAATGTCGCGATACGAACCTGCGACGCTAGTGCCAGTAGCCGAGTAACATGACCATTATACAAAAGTCGACTTGAGTATTGTAGATGTTATCTGACTTTTGAAGATAGCGCCACATTACTCCCCCACCAGTGAGTCTGCGGAGGGACGAACGATTTTTATAGCACCAAGCGTTATGGCAAGTTGCTGCTTGCGTCAAGTGAGTCTGAAGACTTTGCTTTACTTGCGTTAAGTGTGTCTGACGACTTTGCTTTGCTTGCGTCAAGTGTGTCTGACGACTTTGCTTTTCTTGCTTACTTGCGTCAAGTGTGTCTAACGACTTCTGCTTTGCTTGCTTGCGTAAAGTGGGGATGATGGTTTTGTTTGCTTGCGGGTAGATGGCGCCATGACTGTTGCAGGAGGTTTCGCTGCCAAGGCCACCATTGTACCAATTGAATGTCGCGATGTGAACCTGCGACACTAG
>JAOUZG010049478.1:120071-136886 GCA_026289955.1 Argiope argentata
TAGATAGATAGATATAGATATAGATAGATAGATAGATAGATAGATAGATATAGATATAGATAGATAGATAGATAGATAGATAGGTAGGTAGGTAGATAGATAGATAGATAGATAGATAGATAGATAGATAGATAGGTAGGTAGGTAGATAGATAGATAGATAGATAGATATAGATATATGCCTAATTGCCTACCTTTTCTAATGAAATTTTGTAATTGGAAGTATGTCTGGAAGCAGGATTTAAAAAAGAAAAACTTATTCCTAAGTGCAACGATGTAATGCTTTTTAGAAAAAAAAGTGACTTCAGAAAACTTTCTGTGATAGCTATGAAATTAGTCTTATCTTACGCCATAATATTCAAACATTTGCTATTGTAATTTCACTTTCGGTTACAATAAAGGTTAAATTTACATGAATCTATACTTTTGGCATGAAATTCAGAGATGAAAAAAGAAGGATAAAAAAGGAAAGAATAAAATATAAAGTAACATATTTAATTTCTAGCTTTCTTTCATGCTTAGATCTAGGATAGATTTAAAATTGGCATTAAATCCCTGCTGCTACCGCTTTTAAGAAAATTAGACAGAAATTTACTACTTTATTACCTGCGAATAGAACTTTAGCACATGATGCTGTATCTGAGAATCAAGCGCTTTAATGTAGTACGTGTAGATGCTGCATTTAGATATCGTTTCTGGTACATTAGATTATGTGTAGTTAAATCTGGCAGTAACTGAGCTAGGAAATGAAGTAAAGTATTTCAGATTTGAAGGAATTTCAGTAATTATCAACACTTTCGATTTGAAAATATGCTTTTCTCCCCTCGAGAATTAACCAGCAGCTGTTTTTTTTTTAAATTTTAAATATGATTCTTATAACTTATTATAGCCGAAGCGCTTATTATTTTGCAAAAAAATATAACTTATTTGAACAACTTTAACGTAAAAAAGTACATTAGCTCATTTCAAGTATCCGTTTGTAGAATATATATACATAAAAGCATACATGCATATTGAAAGAACTAAACATTATTGATATCTATTTAAATTTGAATAAAAAACACTTTTTATGTGCTTTTTCCCATTTTGTTAAATAAAATTAAACTTTAAGACATAAAAAGATTAAATCCTCCTAAAACTAAAAAAAATATAGTTCACTTTGATAGATTAAATTTGTATTACATGCATCAAAATTATAATTTTTATAAATGTCTTCAGTGTAGGAAAATTATGAACATGTTAATTCATAGAAAACTGTTAAAGCAAATTTCGCTCACTCTACTTATTACTTTTATCAATCATTTGAAACGCGGTAACGGTCATTAGCATTTTTCCCACGGCAGCCTTTTAACGTTATCAGAGATATGGAGTGTCATTCTCACTGTAACGATGATTGATTACCATATGGCGCACATTGTAAAATTCCCAAATTTTACATACGAGGATAAAAGTTATAATGTGGTACCCTTTTTAAGGCTTGAGCGCAAATGACACCCTCTAATGAGTTAGCTCTAGTGGGATTGAGCGCAAATGACACAGAACCAGCGTAAGAATGTTCTTAAAACGGCAGCGGTCAAAATAAAGGTTGAACACAATTTAAAAAGAAAAGAAATTGTCAGAACGTTCCTAAACCGGCAGGGTATGTTTTGCTTTCCCCCGACAATTAACCCAGTGGGGTAAACTTTCCTCGGTCTCGACTTTCACGTTCGCCTAAAAGCGGTGGATTGTGAACAGTTTCGAGTGATAAATCAAGTTGTAAAATGAGGGCAGGGCAACTACCGTGCGGTTTTTCAGATCAGAATTGGGTTTTCGCTCTGAGAACTAAGCGCGTCTCTTTTAATCTGTAATGTTGTCAGAAAATAGAATTTGCTCAAAAGTAAATAAATAAAATCCAGCAATATGATTTTATAAATTTGTACGAAAAATTTGTTTAATGAATTATTTAGAAAATTGTCATTCATCAAATTGCATTACGAACATAATACTTTCTTTTTGCCAACATTCAGAGAATCTTACTTTAGTTTTTTCCGATATTTAGTTTTAAGCATTTTGCCGGAATATTTGACATTGGAAATGAAAATAAAAGGATATATATGATACACTAATTAAAATAGAATATAAAAAAATTATTAATATTTTTTAATATTTAATATTAAAAATACTGCGTTCATTTTGGAAAATATATAGCTGTTATCAAAAATTTTAAAATAAAAATGTGGATAATTTTTTTTCAGTTTTTTTAATAAAACAATCTTTTGTCAATGTATAGCAAGTAAATATTTTAATAATAATATGTTTATTAAAATATTATTAATTTAGATATTTTTGACTTATTATCTTATTTTGAAATAATTAAGATGTAAGTTGAGATTATAAGTTTTTAAAAGATAATTTTAATATTGAAATAAGAAAAATAATAAAGCATCCATTTATTAAAATGGCTTATATCGTTTAAAAATTATCATTTTATTCTTATTTTTAGTACTTGAATATTTTGAATGTCAATTTATTATATCATTCTTAAACTTGTCCCAATTATTTGTAAAAATTACTCACAGTTTGCGCAGTAATATTTTCATAAATCCATGCATTTCTCTGCCAACAAATATTGCTAAAAACCTTTTCTTCATTTAACTTACGCAATGGAATCAAAATTTCAATTGTACCCATTTTATTAAATTACAACATTATGAATTTCTGTGAAACTTCGTAAATTGTGAAATCTGTAGATAAAAAGGAGACTTAGCTGCAAGTATCGACCAATTAAGAATTAACTCTTTCAGAACGTTTCTTCCATGTTCATCGTGTTTGGATGATTAAAAAAATTCATTTACAATATTTCTCTGCATGTGATTTTCAAAAGATGGATGCTCAATAAAATAATAATAAAAAACACTCTAGGGTACGTAATCATAGCTTCAGAAACATTTAAAAACTGTGAGTGAAAAATTAGGTTTTTAGTTCATTGAAATAATAAAAATACTTGCTACAAATGTTATTCCATTAATTAAAATAAAACAAATTATAGATATTAATGAATCTATAATAGTTTTGCCAGTTTGTGAAGGATGATCAGAGTTTTTCATTTAAGTGATCTTTTCTTCCAGTCATAAAACTCAGATGGGAGAAAAGTGGCTTAAAAATGGCAATACAAAAATTTGAATATTGTGCTAAATCATAATTAATATATATATAAAGAAAAAAAAGAGATAAAAAATATAGAGGATCGTGAATTTTTACATTATAGAATTAATTGGTAAAATCTGGGTTAGGGAATCATGTTGGTGTGGTAAATCAGCAAGTTATTGGTGGTCTAGTCATAGATGCATCATCGGAGTTCTCTTGATGTTAAAATCTTCTTATCATTTGTAATTATTTTTTTTATCAAAGCAAAAATAATATTCACAAATATCTTTTAAAAATTCAAAAGCTAATATTTTCGTAAATTATTCATTCTTAAAGCATGATAAAAATTTTAATTAAAAAATTTTCGTTGTAACTCTAAAAAAATTAATTAACTAATTGGAAATGTGTGTATTAACTTATCTAATTGAAGTATATTTTACATCAATCGTGCAGATAATAAAATTTTTATTTTTCGCTTACGGAGTTTTGTTGATGCCAAAAACCTCATCCCAAAAATAATACCATGTTCTGGCATGATAAAAAGGTCTTTCACATGAGGGCAAAGGGCTCTATAAATAAATCCGTTATCACTTTTAACTGACTCTGCTTTCATATTGGTCACATGATCAAATTATAATTTCTCATTGGTATTTTTTATAACATTTTGACTTATGTAAGCATTCAATAGGATTTTTATTTTTAGATTTTAATTCCAAAGGTTATTGATTTTTCCTGGCTATAATTTTCTTTTTGAAAGGTTTAGAAACTCGAGTGAAATGCACTGCTTAGGGAACTTGAGTAGACCTTACGAATATTTTTTAAAATTAAATAAGTGTTGATTACCTTTATGAAATATATATCATCCAGCTTTTTTTAATATATTACTGAAATTTACAATTGATTTCTTGCACTAAAATTTAATTAACATTATATTTATGTGAAAATTGTTGAGCTTAATTAGGATTTAAATTCTAACAATTCCGACTGTGATGAATTAATTTTTTCTTCTGAAGATTAATACTCTAAATCGGAAAGTGAATCTGATGATGATACTTTAAATGCAGCTCGCTGTAGGTGTCCTATTGACTTGCAAGCCCCTTCCAATGCTCTTCCAAATTTTCAATTTACTTCGACTCTTAGTATCATTGCATGGGTAAAAAATTTCCCTTGGGACTTAAATGATCCGATGATGTTTTTCAGAATTTTTTTTCGTAACACAGTGATAAGTTACATTATGGAAGAAACAAATAAATATGTTGAAGCCTTTTTCAACAAATCCGATTTGACACCACCATTGAAAGTATTAAATTGGAAAAATACGGATATAAAAAAACTACATCTACTTTTTGGTTTCCTTTTACTGCAAGGAATAATGCCCAAATCTGCTGAAACATGGTACTATAGTATAAGATCTATTTTAAGCAATTCTTTCTGGAGTTATTTTATTAGGCTTAAAATTTCTTCTAGACGACATTTTAAAATATTTATATGGTACTGATTATCAGTAGCAATGTTACAAATATATAAAAACACTGTGTCACCTGTTAAGAAGTAATTTTTAACTTGTAATGGCATTCATTTACTTTAATTTTTAAGTATGCATTTAAATCAGTACTCATTATTAAGTTCTGAATTCGCAGCCTTGTAATATGTTCAAATAGAATGTATGTAATTCAGCCTTTAATGCATTTTTTTAATTTCATTAATAGCTAAGACTAACTTTGTTTTAATGCAAAGTATTAATTGTAATTGGACATTTATTCATTATTAATTATATTATTAATTATTAATTATTATTAATATTATTCATTATAATTAATTATAATTGGACATTTATTCATTTCATTTTTAAACGCAATATGAAATTCAATAATCGAATTTTGTTGAACACAAATAAATGTTTATATAATAATTTTCCATTTATTATAAACTAGCCGCATTTGGTGATCAGCCAGTCCGTCAATATTTATTCCGACAAAAGGGTTCGATTAATTTTAATTTGGTCTCATAATAAGTTTTTCAGCAAAATATTTTTTAAGCTTCAAATTTCGATAGTCATATGATTCACTTTTACTATTATATAGGCCTTAAGCTGTCCTATCTTTGAACTCCGCGTCTCTCTCTGATTTTCTATCAGTGCACGCAAAATTCAGTTTTAAATTAAAATGAAAATGAAGCTTCCATTAATATAAAGATCTCTTTACTCAATCCATGCATGTCTTTAAATAAAACGAAGAATTGAGAACAGAGTAGTTGAAGTTTTATGTTCACGACAGAAATTGAAAAGTTATAATTTTTTTTATAATTTATAATATCTCAAAGAATTGTTCAGCAAAAATCTCCCAAATTAAATGAAACATTCAGTTTTTAATTTTATTTTTAGATGTATATAAATGATCTCAATAATAATACATATTTTTTGGTTTATAAATATATTTAAAAAAATTATGGTTTCAATTCCTTTGGTCTTATAGATTCATATTCTGTAAAATATTCTTAATATTTCAACTTCTCAGTAAATAAATAAACATTTCTATCTTCTTCAAATATGACTGATTTATTCAGTACTGATCTTCTTTATCAATTCTTGCAAAGTTAGAACAATCATCATTTTCATAATCTAGACCAATTATTCTAGAGTAACCCTGATTGGCTTCTTTGAGATCTTGATAAAGTGATCTGAAATCGCCAATTTTTATGGAATAGTTATATTGAAATTTTCATAGTTCGATCAGCTTGGATGATTGATTTAGTTGATTGGAGTGCCACTTTTTTAAGGACTTATTGTCTCTAGAATATTTTTTTTAAATATGATTCACATTGCAGCTGTTAAATGTAAAAATTTAAAAGTCGTAATTAATCACCATTTTTTCTCTCAATCTACTAATTTTATATTTCACTTAGACAATTTGTTAAGAGATGTATGTCTCTCCCCCAAAAAATTAAGAAATTAGATGTTGGGCTCCAATTACAGAAGATACCTTGTAGATGTTAAGCCATATTTTCCTTAAATAAAACTGTTTAATTGAATTAGTAATATATATATAGTAAAATATCACAGAAAACGTTTCCATGCATTTATTTTCGAAAAATATCATGTTTGTTTCATTTTATGCAGACACGTGCCTAAAATGGCATTTTTATATGTTTAATTTGGAATGATAGTTGATTTATTTTTTCTCACGTGAGAACATAATATTTTTTTGGTTAGAAAATTTTGATATCTCCGAAATATACGGGTAAATAGTATTTTTATCTGATTTTACAAATTTTGCATTATTAATTCTTACGTATGCTTGTTTGAAAGAAGATGCGTTTTTAAATAACTGGCCTTGCTTTACCAGTATAGCTTTAATATTGCGTATGCTTAACGTTGAATGCATTTTTATTTCGCATGATCCATTAAAATGTGGAGATAATTTACAATCACGAAGGCGAATTCTTTGATTTGCACAATATATCTCCTTCACATAAGTAAAAGTAACAATTCAAAACTTGTCTTATTGTTTAAAAAATTAAAAAAAATCACGAATTCAAAAGTATTTTATTTCTACTTATTATCAATTGCTTTTTGTTCGTCGTTTCTTTGAAATGACGTCATCTTCAAGTTCGTTTAAGATTTCTTACTTTTTAATAAATAATCTCGCTCTCAGAAAATTATCATTTGTTACTTTTCTAAAAATTCTTTTTCTGTTTTAATTGTCACACTTTTATAATATATCTTTATTATGTATTTTTATTCATTTTAATTCTTTAATTGAATTAATAATTTTGATATTGCAAACGATCAAGAAATTTTTTTTCTTGCATTTATTGTTTAAAAAATATCACATTTCCTATTTATTTAATTTCATATAATCACGTGATGAAAATTATATTTTTCTGTTTTATTTTTGGTAGTAATTAATTTATTTTTTTAATGAGAACTTCTGAAATGTACTGGCAACATATTATTTTAAGCTGATTTTTTTATATCCTCGAGAAGATAATTTTTTAAAAATTTTATGCGAAATAAATTGTTGAAAAAAAAAACGATTAAATTGAATGTTTAAAAATTCATTTAAAATATAGTTTTAATTTATAGGTCAAAACATCAGTATCGTTGAAAAGCTAATTTTGTTTTAGCTTTAACTTGATGCAAAAATCAATTTTGTACTGTAATATTTTTGGAATTTATAGCGAAAAACTTCAAAATTTGGCTTATTTTTTAATTAATTAAAATTTTAGTTAAAAATAAAAAAGGGGCTCTGACGTGAACATTCCCGTCACCCTAGGTATACATTTACCAAATTTGGTAGCTTTTGGTTGAACGTTCTGTCTTGTACAGCGCCAACACACACACACACACATTGTGCTTTATTATATGTAATGAAAAATATATATATTTCTTTCATATACAAACTTTTTTAATAATCCGTATTATTTCTATGTATTTTTTTCCATTTATGCTTTTAGTAGCCCATCACAAGACACAAAACTTCCTCTCATATGAATTTGGTTTGATTTTTTTATAGAGATTTCAAATATATATTTATAATAGAATTGTATATTTGAAATATATGATTAAAAAAATGTTTTTATATTTATAATTTTTTATAAAAATAAAAATATTCCTGTTCTTTTTTTTAATTCTTTTCTTTGTATTATAAATATATATAAAAAAAATATGATTTGCAAAAAGTAGTAAATAACGCATGCATTAACTTAGTTAAAAAAATAATATTAAACAATAAAAAAAGAAGAAGAAGAACTATATTTATCTAGATACATTAAATAAAAGCGTTTATAAAAAGAATTAACAACACTTTTACTAAAGTTAAGTTTAAAAAGTCAAAAATAAATAAATAATTATATCCAAAAATTTTCAAATTTGTCTTCCCTTGCGTAGTAAATGCTTGCGCAAAATCTACATACAAAGTTTAAGCAATAGTTACAATAACATTTATTAATAAATATTTTTGTCTCTTATTAATTGGGATGAAAATAAATTGATAAGGTTTTTTTTATAAATAAATATATAAGTTTTTTTTAATTAATAAAAGTATTATTAACAGTTCAAACGTGATTTTCCGATACAGTTCAAACGTGAAGTACAGAAAATTCAAACTTGCTTTTGAAAACTCGCTATTTTTGTATAAACTATTATACATAATTTAAATGTAAATATGAGGCATGTAAATATGAGGGTTTCCCTATCTTGAATAAGCATAATAGTTTTCTCTTGGATTCGAAATGAAATATTGAAATAAAGAATGAAGTATACAGCTCATATCACCAATCGGTCCTGTTATCGCGAATTCTTACAAGAAAGTGATGTCCTATTCTCAGGGGTGATTTCCTATTCCCCTAATTGGAGGGACCACCCGCATTCTAACTGCCAGCGGAAACCAGAAAATAACCTCTAACAAGCCGAACTCCCATCTCTTTTATTACACTTAAGGGGGAAAGCAATGACGACTTTCTACGGGGTAGCCGAGTTAAAAGATATTTGCGGAAGGAGAATTTCTACGTTCCTGGCGGTTTTAAAGCGACACGTTGGAGCGACTTTCTACGTTCCAGCCGCTTGAAGGGTTAAGAAATTGCACTGCTTGTTTTCATACAGCAGATCCTCTAGTAATTTCGTCGATTGATGTATTTGCATTTTCCCCTCAAAGTGAGGAAAAGAATTCAACAAACATTTTGATCGAACATGAAATCTTAGTACTTATATTTTATATAGATACTAAGGTACTACTTAAGGTACTACATAGTACCTATATTTTATATAGGTTTATATAGGTACTACTTAAACTCGAAAATTATAAAATTCTATACATAGTAAAACACAGTCTCCTGAAAGCGCCTGTATGTTGGAACCACAAAAACTTTGGAAGCAGTCAAAGGATATCGGAGATATTTATACCATTTTGTAGAGCCTTTATTGGGGAAGGTTTTAGTACATTGAAATCATATCAAAATAAAAAGAGGAGTTTTATAATTGTGATTTTAATTTATCCGCTCATGCAGGGAAACCGCAAACTCCGCATGTGGAAATAGCAAAAGCTGTTGTATGCTTATGCAATACACTTTTTTTGTTGTTTAAGTCTGATGTTAAGCAGCGATTCAAATCTCATTATATCGAAAATATGGAAATCTAAGCTCTAAATTATCGTCTTTATTTTGTGTACGGGCATACAATGTTTTTATCTGTGTAACAGTCTAAATATTTCTGTTGATTGTCATGCCACGGGCAACGCCATGTTGGTACTGCTCGTGTAGTATATAAAATATTTTTTTTTTACTTTCCCGTTATCCGGGTACCAGGGAAAAATTGCCAAATAAAGTAGAATCCCGCCAAGTTTTTTAATTTTAAAGTAAAAAATCGCCAAATAATGTATAATTTCGCCAAATTTCTCTGGCGGCCGCCAAATGAAAAAGTACCTGAGTATCTTTCATTTCTCACCTATTGTTATGTTTCGATCTACTTTGTAACAAAAGAAAAGATTTTCACTTTTTCCGTTTAAAAAATTATTGATTATTTCAAAATTGTAAATAAATGAGAAATCTTGAGTCAAAATCTGCAAAGAAATATTTTCTTATAATGAAGAATAGAATATAAACACAATGGATAAAACTGTAAACACTAAATTCCTATACTATAAAAATTATATTTCCTTAATTTTATTTTTATAGTTTAAATTATTTATATAATTTAAACGAGTTCTCTTTAACCAAAAATCTGTAAAGTAGCAAGTAACCATCTATCACATCCAATTTTTAAACTACAATTAAAATCTTTTCAATAGCTTACAGTGGCATTCATGTATTTATTATATACAAGCCGCCTTTGGAAACTAGCTAATTATGAAGAAATATCATTATTATTTCATTTCAATTAAATTGTTGCTTAACATTAAAACTCTGTTATTTAAATTCACTTATACAAGTTTTATTCTGTGTGTATTAGAGCCTTTCTAGAGATGATCAGTTACATCCTGCATTTGAAATACAATTAATATCTTTCCAATAGCTTTCACAGACATTCATATATTTATAATCGACAAGTCGCCTTTAGAGACTAGCTAATTATGAAGAAATATCATTTATATTATATTTCAATTAATTCGTTTTGATTTAACTTATCAACCATGTTTTTATCAAATTGTTAAACATTAAAACTCTTATTTTTATATTTCCTTTTATGAGTTTTATTCTGTGAAAAAAAGAATATTTCTAGAGTTGATCAATTCCAGGATATCATACTACAATTAAAAATGTAGATTTATAGTTCATCTATCTTACAACGTTCGTGGTATTACATTTCCATTTTTTTAATCCGATTTTCAAACTTGACATATGGTAATTAGAATCCTACATCTTTCACTTTCAACGATGTTGGAAAAATGAAAAAATAAAATGATTGATAAAAAGATTAAAACGTGTTTGAATTTTAGGACAACAATACCTATTATTAGAAACCAATCAAAAACTATTTTTAAACAAGCAAAATAAAAAAACAAAATTGTCAATTCTTACTTAGGTCAACAAAGAAAATTTTTATTTTAGTTACTTTTTTATTGAAAAATTACAATGAATATGGATAATTTATCAAAAAATTATGCTGGCCAAAACAAAATTAAGTCTGTAAACGTTGAAAATCATTCGGAACACACTGCGCATGCGTGAATTTTCTGCGCCAGTTGGGGTAACGCAATATAGATTAAACACTTTTAATTTCCTTTATTCTGTTTTATTTTAATTCAAAAGTACTTCAAAAGGAATCCGAAAAATCGATTCATGAACAATGTTTAATTTTAAATGCATCAAATATTAAGAAAATAAGCAAAATCGTTAGAAATAATCGGTCGTAAACATGTTAAGGCTAGCCTTGTTAAAGTAGAGAAAATGAACAAACTGAAGTCTTACTCATTTGGTTGTGGGGAAATGAAGAATTTTGACAGGAATTTCAGTTTTTAATTGATAAATAAAAATTAACAAAATAAATGAATTAATATTTGAAAAACTTTATTAGCATCAAGTGTCATCCACTAGAAGTTTTCCAATAAATGTAATTGAGCTGAATGAATAAAAAGTGGATGTATAAAAGTGTTTTACAATTGAGTGAAAATTTGAGCAAGATATATACAGGGAGAGTGTGAATTAATAGTAAAAATTGAAAAATGATAAAATATTTGCATGGTGATTGTCGAATTGGCATTATTAATAAGACCATTTTTAAAATTTTTAAATTATGAGGAATTTACTTTCATGCAATAATATTTTGGGCAGTTTTTGCTGAAAAGCTTCAAAATTCAGGTAATTTTTATTAATTGATATTCTAATTAAATTATTCCAAAAATGATTTCTCCACTTGTACGTCTTTCTTCTCTCTAAGGTCCCTAATTTGGTGGATTATGTGAAACAGTTTCCCTATAAAGGACAAAGCATATTTCATCTTTATTAATAGTGTACCTATATTGAGATTTACAAGTATTTAGATAGCTAAAAAGACATAAAATAATTATAAATTAAAAACTATTCTTAGTAATGAAAATGTGTGGTGAAGATGACAGAAAAAAATATTAAACGTCTTGCACCGGGGCTACTGGTGAGTTGAGCGGTAAACCAACTCAGGTCTTGGAGAAATAAAAAAAAATTATTTCCAGCTATAATACATACATGTTTCGTACAGATACACCTTTTTGATTAATGATTGTACAAGCACATAAGTAGAATTAGATCAGAGTTCCACTAGTTGAAGGTGCTGTGTTTCAAGTAAGTAAGAAATCTCTCCTGGAGGTGAAGAGATACGATGGAGTTCTGGAAACTCCAGCAAGATTCAACCCGAGGTCGGGATATTCTGCTTGTCGATTGGTCTGCTGTATTTACTGGAACGTAAGATGATGAACTGGCTGGAAGAGCAACTTAGAAGACAAAACTGTTTAACTACTTGAAGTTATCCCAAAGCTCTGATGTGCTTTCACACTTTAAAGGGACGCACGGTGGTCCGAATGTAATTCACGCAGTTCAGATGAACTTCACGCGGGCTCAGCCTACTGGGCGCGGCTGCTTACGATGCCCTCACACAGAATTCCAAGCCGAATTCTCGCTCCAATCAATAACGCTCGCTTCGTCAGTTGGCTTCCTTCTTTCAGTCTATCTTTTTTGTCTCCTTTTAATTTGAGTCCTCCGGTCTTCAATAACAAATGACCAATTAAAATAGTTTCCGATTTTTCGTGAATAATCTGACCTAGCTACCTTCCCAACCACATGAGAGGGGAAAGCATTGATTAGCAACCCACAGATGGAGTCCCCCTTCTTGAATGGGGTGGTTTGCCAGAAGAAAGAAAAATGGCCATCTGCCGTCGTATCCCTTTTGTCAGTTTCAAAGACGAGCGTCTCTTAACACATGTAGATTTCATTTGAGACCGCTCAGACACATTTGGACTCAGCTTGACAACTGTAATTCGCAATGTTTACTAGATATCTAAATTCTTTTGCATTTAACAAATATTTCCACTATCAGGCAATTCTTCAGCTAGAAAGGGTTTTTTCCCTTGGGAAACTTAGTTCGATAGAGTGCTCGCCATCTATTATCTGAAGTTGTCACAATATATTTCAATTAAACAAGAAATATTCTTGTTATATAAATTTAGAATGTGAAGTGACATATAAGCAAATCGAACAGGTTGTTTTTAATTGTTTTAAAATTTGTTTTTAAAAAGATTGATTTATACCAAATATTTTAAACAATAATACATGAATTGCCTCTATAGGTGTTTTACCTCTTATTGATAATTTCTTTTAGAAACTTCAATTCCTGTTTTTTTTTCCAAATAACTTTATGTTATCGTGATTGATTTATCAAGACATTAATGACTAGTCACTTCTTTTTTCCAAATTATCTCTTACGTTGGGTTTGGAACTTTTCCTTCAATAACTTTTTTCCATCTAGGCGTTTTAGAAACTATCTTTTTTACCAGGCAATATCCGGTTGTCTTTATTGATTTGCCAACACATTAAAGATTGGATATTTTTTTCTACCTTGTTCCTACGGCAGAATGTTTTCCAAACAAACCTTTTCGTTGTTGTCGACTATAAATTAATTTATTTCTCATGTATTTTTTATACCATACATTAAAGAAAAAATATTAGTGAGTTTGTTTTTCTCGGAGCATTCTCAAATACTGCCAAATAAAAGTATTATTTGCTTCAAATCACCCCAAAAAGTGGATTTTTTAAATAGTGAGAAATCTAGGAATACTCAGATTTTTATTTCCAAAATACCAAACATGAATGCTTTTGACTCAATAATCTATTTATGAATCGTTATGGACGTTTTTTTTCCAAATGGAAAAAAAACAAGCTTTGTAAAAAAAAGTCGACTTTTCAAAATAATCACCTACCTTTCAACCTTATATTATTTTTAGATTTTTCCTCAACGTTTTTCTTCTTGAGAGATAACTTTTCTAGCTTTATACTACTTTCCATCTTTTATTTATTTCACGAAGTTGCTTTTCTTCAGGTGTTTATTGATCATATCCAGCCACGTCCTGACAATCTCCTCTGTTATTCTTTGACAAATTATTCTCGCTAATGAGACGACAAAAAGAAAATGGAGTGATTATCATGGCAAAGATCATTACATGCTTCCTTTAGACAAGGATATATTTAGACCATTTAATAGGTGTTGAAAAAAGAAAATATAACCAGCAAGTGTAGTCTCCCTTAAACTTTCTCGCATAATCTGTAATAAACTTTTCATGCCAGAGAACTTCTTGCATTTCATTAGGTGCAACAATTTCATATATTAAATTTTGGTTAGAATTTTGTAAAAATCCCTTTTTTGCTTGGAATTTCTTTATTGTGAGCGGTAGCAATAATGATAACATTCAATTTTAGTTCAAAATTATTATTTGCAAGTAAATACGGGACACAGCGCACATATAAAGCAAAAATACAAAAGACACACAAAATTATCCCATCATCTTTCTCTTCGTCAACTCTTCTCACTCCGTGTTCGGTAAGAAGGGTTGCTATATGAGGTGAGAAAGACTGGCTTTACAAATTTTTTTACTTAATCTATAGTGTTATTGACGATTTATTTGTATGTTAATCCCTAGCATACATTAAAATTCTCCTAAAATCTTATTTGTATTTTAGAAACGTTTTTCTCAATTGAGCGAAATAAAAATTTGGAACAAATTTGGATTTTTATCTATGAAAGCCTCAAAGAAAATTTTATAAATTAAATAAATTTATGTTGCATTATAGTGTTTACATGAATGAAAAGGTACAGACCGACAGATAATCACTCTGTAGTTAGATTAGGCTCGAAATTTGGCATGTTTTCTTTACATAAATGTATAAACTGTGTATAGAATTTCCTCTATCTAAATTTTTTCTTTTTGTTTAATCTTCGTATAAATTTATATTTGAGTAATCGGACTGAAAAGTTGCCTTTAAACATATTTTACTCAAAATTTGATAGAAATCTGCAAAATTGGTGTAAAGACTCTAAACCAAATTTCAACTGTCTACCTCAAAGCATTTATGTGTTATCTTTTTCACATGCAGACAGATATTTTCTTAAAATATGCTTTTTTAGTTTATAGATGTCTAATATATTCGGATTCGTCAAAATATCTAGTTCAAATATTTTAAAGTTTACTATACTTTCTCATTACTACTTATGGGAAAGTAAAAATTGTTAACTTCAAGAAATAAACTTAAACTAGTTGTTATATACAATGTACCTAAAATGGATCACGAAATTTAAATCACAATAATAAAAATTTGAAAGGTTCAATAAAGTACTTTATCGATTTTTTTTATTTTTAAATAAAAATAATTTTATAATTGAAGAAATTTTGTCTTCACCTACTATTCGAATATTCATATATATATAGTTCATGAATGATTCAGCCAGTGAAAGTTAATTGATATAGATTCTGAATCAACTTTTGTTTATTCAACCTTTTTTTTATAATTTGACCTTGTAATTAAATATAAATATATCATAAACCATGTCTGGGATATTTTTTTTATAAATCCATGGTGTTTTCCTAGATTCTGCAAAGAATACAAACGAATACAAAATAACATAAGTTAAATAAAACAATATCATTGACGTTTTTTACAGATTAGTACAGCCTCTACTTATATCGATATTCAAAATAAATTAATTCTAAATAAAGAGTACAACATAAAACTTATTCTTATAATTTTTAACCAAGCTTTATTAGCGATGCTCGAAAACAAATACGACTTGAAGCAAGATGAAACTTCTTTTAAAATCTTATCCAATATTATGACAAAATGTTAAATACTAACATCCATTTATATTCAAATTTATGGATTCTTTCTTCAAGCGCAGGCGATATGTTAATTTTTATGCTCTTCTTCAATCCTCTGTCCTTTTCCCTTTGTCCTTTAATTGAGCATTATGTTTTAATGAGAATACATTGTCAATGAATGATAACGATATTTTTATGAATCTGTGATGTTGCTTTCAAGCGCAGTCACTTTAATGGTAAGGAAAAGCGTTTTACAGATAGCTTTGATAGATGCTGATCCTGTCAATGAACCAGAACTTGGTATTAAAATAGGTCACTATTTTCCGAGAAAAATGAAAGAACCAGAATATTACAAAATTGTGACAATATTTTTGTTAGGAAAGATCACACGATATCTTCCAAGAAACCGTTCCGTTTTTAGCATTCTAATTGAAAGTATATAAACACCGTGAGTTAAAAGTGGTGGTAATTAATTGAATTGGGCCCAAACGTCTACTTGATAAAAATCTTCCTGAGTGTTTTGATTTTTTTGCGATTCTTTAATAACGATTTTTCTTCTTGTGTATTTTTGTTTATTTGTTTGTTGAAAAGCTACCCTTGTATATATTTCATCATAAAATGTATAGGAAAGTAGTAACATTAATTTTAAAAAAACGCTTTTATTCCATTTTTTTGAACGAGTGTTTGTATTGTAATTATAAATAAAATTAGAATTTACTGTACATAAAACTCAAAAATATGTAGAACTGGAATTGCTATTATTGCTAAATAATATTAAATAATTACTATTCATTTAAATAATTTATCAAAAAATTATTGATTTTCGCAAGAATTGAACTCACATTCTTCATCTTCGATGTTTTTCACGTGAGAAATACCGAAATCCTCGCATTTTACCGATTGAGCGACTATCTGTCGATTTCAATTTTCCTTAAAAAATGCTAAAATTTTATTTAAAGTATTAAAAGTTAGTTAAATTTAATAAATGAATAATATTAAAAAAACTGAATTAACATTGAGTGTCATCCATTACAAGTTTAAAATTAAGGTATTTCAACTCGAGTGGTTGAAAAAAAAAGTATTTTATTAACGATTGAAAATTTTGAGCAAGATAGATATAGGGAGAGTGTGAACTAATAGTAGGAATAGAAGGAATTGAATTATTAATTAATTAATATTTGAAAAAAATTGCATTAACATTGAGTGTCATCCACTACAAGTTTAAAATAAGGTTTTTCAACTCGAGTGGATGAATAAAAAGTATTTTATTAACGATTGAAAATTTTGAACAAGATAGATATAGGGAAAGTGTGAACTAATAATAGGGATAGAAGGAATTGAATTATTAATTAATTAATATTTGAAAAAAAAAACTGCATTAACATTGAGTGTCATCCACTACAAGTTTAAAATAA
>JAOUZG010049478.1:136896-164124 GCA_026289955.1 Argiope argentata
AAAAACTGCATTAACATTGAGTGTCATCCACTACAAGTTTAAAATAAGGTTTTTCAACTCGGGTGGATGAATAAAAAGTATTTTATTAACGATTGAAAATTGTGAACAAGATATATATAGGGAGAGTGTGAACTAATAGTAGGAAATGTAAAATAGCTTAAAATAATTGGGTTTATTGATCTATACCCAATTACAGCATAATTTTAATAACTAACATTTTGAAAAGTTATGCTTTGTAATAGTGTATTCTGGCATGAGTCACTTATTCTCTTTAATGGAATAGGTACATTTCTGTTTCTATTCTATTTATTTCTCCTAAAATTACAGCTTTAACCTCAACTAACTAACTAAATGCTAACTAAATGATTAATTTATTACTGACTCTATTTATATGCTAAGAAAATATAAATGGCTAATTTATGATATTTAACATATTAGGCATATATAATATTTTGAAGGCATATATGTAATACTAGTTTGTTCTGAAAAACTTAATTAATTTTTATGATAGGGGTATTTTTTCTGGATTCAGAAAAATATTTAGTACTATGAAGAAAGAAAATCAAAATTCAAATACCAAATGATGATTTGTTTTTATGTCCTTTGTGTTGGCAAAGATATACACTAAAAAAGTTAACATTTTTTTTCCTTTAAAAATGCGTTTTATCTGCAAAATTTACAAAACTAAGAAAGCAAATGAATAAAAAAAAACTACTAATCAATGTGAAATAATGGTGTCCAATATTCATGTTTTGTTCATCAACAATTGATGGAAACACAGGCGAAAAATGTTTTATTGTATTACAAAAAGGATTTGAATTTATAATATTATCTATACATAGTAAGAAATGAAGTCTCTGAAAGCGGCTGTATGCTTAAACCACAAATAAATAAATAAATAAAATAAAATAGAAAAAAGTTCGAGAAATACTTAACTAATTTCTCGAGTTTTCTAATAACAATTAACATTGAAGATATTTATATATTTTGTTGGGCATTTATTGGGAATGATTTTAGTATAAGGAAATCATATCAAAATGAAAAAAAAGATATTTATAATTGCAATTTATTTAATTTATTACTACGATTCGAGCATGCGTAAAACAGAAGTATCTGTGCTTTGCACTTATTCGCGCATGAGTGAGAACCTCAAACTGCGCATGCACAAATAACAAACGCTGTGATAAATGCATACAGATACATTTCTTTGTTTAAGTCTGATTATAAACAGCGATTCAAAACTGATTATGACCAAATAAATTAACTGATATTGGAAATATTTGAGCTATTTTGTAAGGCATTTATTGTAGATTTTAGTTCATTAAAGTCACATCAAAATAAAAAAAAAGGTTTATAATTGTAAAAAGTGCTTTTATTATAGACAACTTTATTTGGCACTTTCTAGAGTTACATCCAAACAAAAATCTCTTTGTCTTGACTCAATGAGGAAAAACAGCCAATATAATTTACAAAGTAATTTTATGAAGCAGGATGAAATTTATTTTCATATCAGCAGGATGAATTATGAAGCAGGATATATTATGAATCAGCAGGGTATATTATGAAGCAGGATGAATTTTATTTCATACCCGAAATTTTGTTTAAAATTTAATTGATGAAAATTTATAGCTAAAGTTTCAGAAATAATTCTTGAGAAAATTTTCATTTGCTAATGCACTTTTTTGCCAAATTTCCAGCATCTCGTTCAAAGAGACTATTTTGCAGAAACAAATTACGTATAATATTTATACTCGAATTTTTTTTATGTGTAATAAATCTTTGTCATTACATCAAAGAAAAATAAAGTCAGGCATAAAATCCTAAGTTGGTCGAAAGAATTCTTTTGATAAAGAACTGTAGTTAAAAATGGTAACTGAAACAAAATCCACGACTATAAAACCTGAGGCTCGAAATAACGCTTATCAGCCTCCCCAAAAGAATCCAATATCCGATTCTCAATGTCAGATATCCAGCTTATTATCAGCAAAGACGATTCCGAGGCGTGGGTGTTGTCATTCGACATTATTTGCCCCGTCAGATTGCTACGCGGGAAAAGTAACTGAAAGGAGACGAGGTGTAATAGCTTGCCGGAATTACGTAACTGTTTTGCTTTCTTTTACTACATGACTGCAGAATAAACTATCACACAGTGATTAGTATTCTGATGACACCATGGCTGTGACATAAGAAGAGGGAAATTGAATGTTTTTTCAAAATAGGCAGCTAGAAAAGTTATTATATTTCGATATAAAAATAGAATTTCAATAAGCGGTAGTAATCATTTCAGATACGTCCTTCCATATCCATACTTTTTGCTTTTTCATATGAAAAATGCTTTAATTGCAATATCAGATAACTATCTTTAAATAGTGTAATACTTAAATTCAATAGCAGAATACTATGTTTCAAGGTTATAATATGTAAATTCAATACCAGATTACTATTTTATCTAGTATTTATAAGATAGATATTCTTATTTTCAACACCAGATAACTATCTTTAAAGTTGTAATATTTAAATTCAATGGCAGAATACTATGTTTCCAGGTTATAATTTTTAAATTCAATACCAGATTACTATCTTATCTGGAATGGATATCTTTAATTTTAATACTAGTTTACTATCTTATCTGGTAGGGATAGCTTTAATTTCAATACCAGATAACTGTCTTTAAAAGTTATAATACTAAATTGAATGGCAGAATACTAGGTTTCAAGATTATAATATTTATATTCAATACCAGATTACTATCTTATCTGGTAGAGATATCTTTAATTTCAGTACCAGATTACTATCTTATCTGGTAGAGATATCTTTAATTTCAATACCAGATTACTATCTTATCTTGTAGATCTGGTGTGATCTTTAATTTATATACCAAATTACTATCTTATCTGGTAGGGATATATTTAAATTCAACACCAGATTACTATCTTAACTGGTAGGGAAATATTTAATTTCAATACCAGATTACTATCTTATTTAGTAGGGATATTTTTCATTCCAATACCGGACTATCTTATACGGTATTGATAAGGTAGAAATCTTTAATTTCTATACCATATAAATATCTTTTAAAGTTATAATATTAATCTCAATAACAAATAACTATCTTTCAAAGTTATAATTTTTAACCAATACCAAATAACCATCTTATCTGGTATTGTTAAGTTGATTACCTTTAATTTAAATACCAGATAACTATCCTATCTGGTAAATACAACTATCTTATCTGGTAGGAATACTTTTAATTATAATAACAGATTACTGTCTTATCTGATATGAATATCTTTAATTGATATACCAGATTATTATCTTATCTGGTATGGATATATTTAATTTCAATAAAAGATTACTATCTTATCTGGTATGGATATATTTAATTTCAATAAAAGATTACTATCTTATCTGGTATGGATATCTTTAGTTTATATACCAGATTACTATCTTATCTGGTAGGGTTTTTAATTTCCATACCAGATTACTATCTTATCTGGCATTGATAAGGTAGATATTTAATTTCAATACCAGATTGCTGTCTTATCTGGTATGCATATCTTTAATTTATATACCAGATTACTATCTTATCTGGTATGGATATCTTTAATTTATATACCAGATTAATATCTTATCGGTAGGGATATTTTTAATTTCAATATCAGATTACTATCTTATCTGCTATTGATAAGGTAGATATCTTTAATTTCCATACCATATAACTATCTTTCAGATTATATATTATAATATTAATATCATAATATTAATGTCAATACCAGATAACTATCTTTCAAAGTTATAATTTTTAACTTCAATACCAAATAACCATCTTATATGGTATTGTTAAGATGGTTACCTTTAATTTAAATACCAGATAACTATCCTATCATGTATTGATAAGACAGTTATCTTTTATTTTAATATTAGTTAACTATCTTTCAAAATTATAATTTTTAAATTCTATGCCAGATAACTATCCTATCTGGTATTGATAAGACAGTTATCTCTAATTTCAATGGCAGACAACTATCTTTCAAAGTTAAAATATTTAATTTCAATACCAGATAGCTATGTATCAAAGTAATAATATTTAATTTCAATACCAAATAACTATCTTTCATAGATATAATATTTAATTTCCATACCAGATAACTATCTTTCAAAGTTATAATACTTAATTTACATACCAAATAACTATTCTTCAAATATATAATATTGTTACAAGCGGGCGAGCGGCACGAAAACTCGCCAAAGTTGGCCACGTTTGGCGAGGAGCCTCGCGCCAGCTTGATTGGTTTGGCGAAAGGAATAATCTAGTAGCCGCTAGATTGTGCGCGATGTTTTGAGAATTTCCACGAGACTCAGGTGCACGCGCTTCTCGGCTATATAAGGACGAGTAGCCGGCGTGAGTTAGTTAGTTGCTATAGTGATTTGATCGAGTTAGTTCAGAGTTTGCTCTGAGATAAAAAGCGTCTCGCTGGACTAAAGGATTAGTGAGCTGCGTTTGCGTTTGCTGTTAACGCTGTGTTATTGAGCTCGCTGCTGCTGTGCTATACTATAGCTGTTTTTCAAACTGTGTTATTGTGCGTAAGACTTTCTTTTACGCTGTAAGTGACTGATTATTGCTGGATTGTGTTTATCTGATTTGTTACTCTATCAATTATCCTGTAAATAACTGTAAATAGCTGTAAATAAATTTGTTTGTGCTGTCCTCATACAAAGTCCATTCAATCCGAACCCGCTACGCTAAAAAAACGTAACAATATTTAATTTCTATACCAAATAACTTTCCTTCAAATTAATAATTTTTATTTCAATACCAGATCTTTCAAAGTTACAGTATTTAATTTCAATTCCAGGTAAGTATCTTTCAAAGTTATATTATTTATTTAATTTCAACACTAGGTAACTATTTTTCAAAGTTATAATATCTGATTTCAATCCTAAAAAACTTTCTTTCAAATTTATAACATTTAATTTTAATACCAGATAACTAACTTTTAAAGTTCCGGTATTGGATTTTAATACTAAGTAAATAACTTTTAAAGTTATGATATTTAATTTCATTACCAGGTATCTAACTTTCAGAGTTATGATATTTAATTTCCTTACCAGGTATCTATCTTTCAGAGTTATGATATTTAATTTCAGTACCAGGTATCTATCTTTCAGAGTTATAATATTTAATTTCTTTACCTTGTATCTTTCAGAGTTATGATATTTAATTTCATTACCGTGTATCTATCTTTCAGAGTTATGATATTTAATTTTTGTACCAGGTATCTATCTTTCGGAGTTATTATATTTAATTTCATTACCAGGAATCTAACTTTCAGAGTTATGATATTTAATTTCCTTACCAGGTATCTATCTTTTAAAGTTATAATATTTATTTTCAGTTCCATATAACTATCTTTTGGAAATAGAATATTTCATATCAATAGCTGATTACTATCTTTCAAAGTCTTTATTTAAATGGTTACTGATTTTCAGCTGTAAATTCAATATGACGAAAAATGTGTTGAAAGAATCTTTTATCATGCTCTAATAGGCGGAATGTTTGAGTTAGAAATACCAAAATTGGTACATAATTGACTCTTGGATAAAAGGTGCTAATAACTAGGTTGTTTTAAATTTTATTAGATTTTTAATTCATAATTAATTAACAAATTTTCTTGGACTTATTATACGAATTATTTATTACTATTCAACTTAGTTCACTAGGAATAATTGTTTATATTTGGTTTTAGACATATCGCTTAAATATAATTTCATATCCATGATTCCCCTAAATTGTCTGATTTTAGCTTTGCGTAATTCTAATTACTTTCCTTAAGTTTAGTTTATTATGTGTGTAAATCATTCTAATGGAGACAGTTCCATTAGCATTTAAATAGACTCTCAACAGGAGTACTCCTGAAATGAGGCTCAGGAGTTTCTGGTATGGTGGTAGGTTCATACCACCCCCAAATGATGGGAGTTTGCTTCATTATACTATTGACGAGATGTGTGTCCCGTTAAGCGTTGTACCATGGCCTAAGATGGTTCTTAGAATTCAATTACAGTTCCTGCCAGTTTTGTTGTATATTCCATCATATTTAACAATGTGAGTTAATGGCAGTAAGACGTTTATAGTTAGAGCTTTTATACAGTTATGAGTAAAATAATTCTAATTAAAGTTTTTATTGAAGTTTCAAAAACGTGTTTAGAGTTACGCATTTCCACCTTTTAAAGTATACATTGCCCCTATAGGGTATTTACACTGAAGTGACAAAAGTCATTGGATGACTGTTAATATCGTGTCGGTCCTCCTTTTTCCCGGCGAAGTGCAACAACTCGACGTGGCATGGAGTCCACAAGTCGTTGGAAGTCCTCTGCAGGAATATTGAGCCATGCTGTCTGTATAGACGTCCATAATTGTGAAAGTGTGGATGGTGCAGGAGTTTGGGCACGAACGAACCTTTCGATGATGTCCCATAAATGCTCGATGGGATTCCTATCGAGCAATGTAGGTGGCCAGATCATGCGTTGGAATTGTCCGGATTGTTCTTCAAACCAATCGCGAACAGTTCTGGCCCGGTGACATGGCGCATTGTCATCCATAAAAATCCCATCGTTGTGTGGGTACGTGAGGTCCATGAATGGCTGCAAGTGATCTGCAAGCAGCTGAACATAACCATTTTGAGTCAATGATCGGTTCAGTTGCACCAGAGGACTGATTCCATCTCATGTAAAAACAGCCCACACCATTATGCAGCCACCACCAGGTTGAACAGTGCCTTGCTGACAGTTTGGGTCCATGGCTTTGTGGGGTCTGCGCCACACTCGAACTCTACCATCAGCTCGTAACAACTGAAATCGTGACTCATCTGACCACGCCACGGTTTTCCACTGGTCTAGGGACCAGTCGATATGCTCACGAGCCCAGGACAGTCGCTGCAGGCGATGTCGTGCTGTCAGTAAAGACACTCGAGACGGTCTTCTGCTATCATAGCCCAAGGAAGACAAATTTCGCCGCACAGTCCTGTCGGACACGTCCCTCGTACGTCCCACATTGATTCCTGCAGTTATTTGACGAAGTGTTGCGTGTCCATTAACATTGACCATTCTACACAGACGTCGGTGGTCTCGGTCGTTAAGTGCAGGTGGTCGCCCACTGCGCTGTCCATGATGGGATGGGGTGCCTGAAATTTCATACTCTCGGCACACAATTGATACTGTGGATCTCGGAATGTTGAATTAACTAACGATATCTGCAATGGAATGACCCATGCGCCTAGCTCCAACTAACATTCCACGTTTAAAAGTCTGTTAATTTTCGTCGTGCCGCCATAAATCACGAAAAACCCTGTTCACACGAATAATTTGAACACAAATGAAAGCTCTGGAAAACGAACTGCGCATTTATACTTTTTCGCTGTGATACTACTGCCATTTGTGTATTTGCATAATGCTATCCTATGACTTTTGTCACTTCAATGTATAAGTCAAACGGTTTGAAATTGTCTTTATTTTTAGTACAGATTTATGGTATAGCAGTAATAAAATGTAAATGTTTGAATGTAAATAGTTTATTTAAGATACAAAAACTAAAAAAGAAATTATATGAAGAATTATGTTATCACATAGTATGATAAATTGAATGAATGAATGGTTTAAGGAAATGAATGACAAATCATTTAACGTAAGACAATCAGTTCAATTTACTGTATCGATTGTAATAAAGTTCAGTCATTTGTTCAGTTCTCATCGGTAAATAGGCCAGTGACAGTTGTGTATTTTCTTTGATGAGTTATTTTGATGTTGGATTTCGTTGAGTTTCTTTTCCATTATTTTTTAAGTTTATATTATTAATGATGCGAAGTTTATGACCGTTATTGAAAAAAAAATTATTTCTTCTTTTTGTTACAATTTTGTAATTTTCAACACTTTTCACGTTTTTGTAAGACCATTCACAGACCATAAATATATACATTCAGTATTAAAATATGATAAAAATACTTTAAAAAAAATCATAAATTTTTGAAAGGGCGAATTCATATATGTTTAAATTATGAATAATTTTTTAAATCATTTTGAAAAAAAAGGAACTATTAATTCTTCTTTTGAAATGGAATTTACTGAGAGAAAAGAAAGAAAAAAGAATATATGTAACATATCAACATATAAAAAATAGATATTTGATCGTAAATGCAATGTTGCCAAGCGATGTTTTTTTTTTACTTTTATGCATATGAAAAAGAAAGATAAATAATATTGTGATAAAGAATCGTGTTAAAAATGTTATCATGAATCTTCTTGTTGAAGATATTCTTTAATTAAAAAAAAACTTTTTTTTTAATTACATTCTTTCAATATATCTGCAAATACGATGACACAAAACTGGCTTGAATTAGATGGATAAAATTTAGTTTATGGTTTTGTTCTTCAATTCTATGAATTGACGTCATTTTCGGATAATCATATTATCTGATTTCTTATTTTTAATCGATTAATTTCGAATCGCAAAGATTCCTGAAAATAGATTCCTGAGTTTTGAGCTTTTAATTTTTTAATTATCTCACTTTTATAATGTAATATATAATTATATGTTACTTATACTTATTTTTTGTCGATTTTTTAAAGACATTATAAACTGTCTTTTATGAATTATAAGTGTTTCTCAAAGAATCTGTAAATATATTTTAAATATTAGAATATAATTTCAGAATGAACTGCAGTTCTTTCCTTTTATTTTACCACAAATATATCAGCCTCCAGAATATTTCAGTAATAGTAAAATAATAATCGAATTTCTTGAAACTTCTTTTTTTTAATTTTCTATTAACGAAACGAATCATATTTAACAAATCATACTACAAAATTTATAGACATTAAATTTTGAGTGAAGTCTCAAGAGTTTCTGGCTACAATAATACAAGTGAATGCGGTAACTATAAAACATAAGGATTTAGATAATTTAAACTTAATATACAAGTTTAGCATATATAATGTATCTCCGTATTAAATTTGAAAAATAATCGGGCATTGATCAGCTGTTTGTTTCTTCATTTTCACACATAAATGTTACAACCTACAAACCTATCAAGGTAGAGAGCTGAAGCTTTTTATACAGTTTTGACATCTTATGCCCATATTTTAATAAAATTTTGTGCCAAATCAATCAAGGGGATGTCTGTCTGTCTATCTCTTCATTCTGCTACATGTAAATGCCAACACTCAAAAATGAAACCATTTTAATAAATGAAATTTAGTATTCGATTTCCTTATTTATTTTATAGTTCTAGTTTCAGTTCTCTTTTGTTTGAAAAAGCCAAAAATTGAACTATGCAAAATGTCTAAATCAAATTTCTTCTTAATATTATTTAGCACAATTGGCCCAGAAAAAAAGTCTAAATGCTTAGAAGGTTCACTATTTTTTCAATGCACATAACTTTACTTAAACAAGTTTAAAAAATTTTAACTAAAAAAAAATTTAAGTATATTTCTACTAAGGACAACAAAGAACAATTTTATTTTAGTTACTTTTTATTATACAATCACAATTAATATAAATAATGGATCCATAAATTACATCTTCCATATAATTTTCTTTCTGGTGGTGTTATTTAAAGAAAATAATTGTTTTTTAAACATGTTTGTTTTCAATCCTGAAGTACAATGTTGTACCGTAATTTGCTTTGCTGATTAAGATGTAAAAAAAATTAGTAAGCCTTTTATAAGTAATACATAAATATTTTTTAAACTGTAGAGAACTTTTTAACTTTACTTTTATAAGTTTAGCCTTAGTAAAAACTTTAGAATTTAATAAAATTTAAATGACAGTAAACATGGTCCAAATTAAAATATTGACATTTTTTATCTATGTAACAAAGTAAAACTTTCCTTAATTCACACTAAAAATTAAAATTATTTTACTAGCTTTTGCTTCAACAAATTCTAAAAGCACATTGTCTGTTTACTCATCTGCATTTATCAATGTAGATTATTTCACTATCAGCTGAACCACAGATTATTTAAACCGAACTAATTCAAATGTAACACATTAGACAACATAAAAGTAACAATCAGCAAATTGAGCTTAATTTGATCTCAACGTTTTCCGAACAATCAAGCAGCTTTCGTTATTTCCGACCGTGACCTTGGACCACAGAAAGGGGAGTGAACAAATTGCTTAGCAAATACAAATGGGTTTAAAAGATCCTCGGGAAAATTATAGATAGAGTCGTTCATGTATATTTTAATTGAGAACGGAATCCAATGCTATAAATAGAACACTTCAGAGGTATAAGTTTGGTAGAATAAAACATTATAAATTAGCGCATTGATTGAAGTCTGAGGAAATAGCAATTAAATAATCCTCAAACTAATTGATTTATCAACCAATCGGTTTGGAAATATTAGATCATTCATAAAAGTTTCAGTGGAGTATTATGTAAATGCGATAATAGAATATTGATTGAAGAATAACTATTAAAATCTTGTATTTAATTTGGAGTTGGTTGTATATTTGCATTAAGTAGATAATTAATAAGATAATTTAATTTTTTTCAATAGTAGTTTTTCTAACAATTAAAGAAACACATATCTTTTAATGAATTAATTCTGATTTCAAATTTCAATATAAATTCCATTTTTCTGTTACTTTCGCTCTAGTTTTTACATTCGTGTATATGGATTTGGTGAACAATTTCATTTCAAAAATTAAAAAATAATTAATCTTATAATAGAGAAGCGTCTACATACGAATTTTTCTTAAATTTCCATTTTGTGTGTTCAATAGTTGTTTTAATTCAATAATTTTTTTTAACATTTTATAATTAATTTATGTTTTTTAGATAATAATAAAGTCTGATTTTCTGTCACAATAAAAAACCGCACTATATAATTTTCAAAAAGTTGATACGTTTCAATATATTTTTTTAAAAAAAAGTTTAATATCATTTGAAGGAGATACTTAATATCATTTAAAGAAGAAGTTTGAATATCTTTTGAAAATTTAGAGAGTAACCACAAGTACTTTGCAAAATTTTGCTTTCCTTGATTTAGTTGGTTAGTGTTGTTAACTGTGGGTAATTTAGAGTGCAATTATTGATTAAATCCTTTAACTTTTAAAATCCTTTATACCAACCATTTTCTTTGTTATCTCTTTAATTCATCTGTACTTTAAAGCCATTTTAAAGAAAATTAAATTCTTGCAAAAAAAGAGATAACAAAATAAATAACTTTATAAAACCGTCTGTAACTGCGGCTTAATGATGCAAAATTAAACAAATAATGGCGATAATAAATAAATTAAGCAAATAATGGAGATGCAAAATTAAACAAATAATGGTAAAGATAACAAATAATGTCGCCGAAAAGTGTTAGCACACTTTTAAAATGTGGGGGAACAATGATGTAATGAGACTAATATTCGAATATGATAAACAGTACTTTTTTCCAATCATCTTGATTGATTATTTTAAAAAAAATTATTTAAAATTCCTTTTTTTTCATTTTTTAATAAAGATAGAGTTGCAAGAAGACAGAGCGTTACAAAAAGGGTTAATAAGTGTTCTAATAAAATTTTCATCGATCACTTTTTGTTTTATTTTCTCATTTTGGTGTCATTTAAAAAATCGTTTGGCTTTAAACTTTTCTAATTTATTTTTCTATGATCTATTTCTTGATTTAAAATGGCTCATAGACCTGAGGAAAAAAGGAACATGGCAATCGAAACGAAAAAAGGAATCGTATTTATTAGTAATAGGATATAAATACCTCATACAGCTAAAACGGACATTAATCTCGGCTCAGCTCCCATATACGGCCTCTGCCAAATTGGCGAGAAATTTGGCGATAAATGGAAATTTCTGGTTGCCGTTAATGGAATCCTGAATCTTCTATATGGCAACCTTAAACCTTATTTCTTATCTCTTAACCTGAAAAATGAATGAATGCTTTTGAAATGCTTTAAAAATGGAATAAATTAGAATAGAAAACAAGATATGAAAAGATAAGTCAATAAATATATATATATATAACAAGAGATCATTGTCATAAAATTTGACAAAAATCCAAATTTGAGTGTGTTAAATTTTTTCATAAGGTTTATTAATTTTTTTCTATTTCATTTTTTCTTAAACGTTTTAACGAGAGTACATTTCACGTTAATCACATGGATATTTTATCGTAAAAATTGTTAATAGCAAAAATAGAAATATTAGTATTTATTTCATAAAAAACATGATAAATTAATTTGAAACATAATGAAATAAGGCCTTACTTGCAAATGAAATCAAAACTGACCACCTTATTTCTGGTAGACGTATAATTATGTTAAGTAGAATAAAAGAGGTACTTTATTCAAAGAATTTAATTGGAAAAAAGCAATAGGTGGCACTGGTAAAATTCTTGTGTGTCACGTTACGTCAGCATTAGGACTAAATAATTTAGAATTTATTGATGGAATATTAACCAATTCACTTTAATTGAATATTTTAAAATACAAGTTTAAGTCATCAATTATGAATTTAAATTTTAAAAAGAACTTTTTTTTGCCTTTATAACATGCTAAAACATTGATGTCTATAACTTCCTAAACATTCTGAAAACATCATCTCAGTCAACGATTTAAACCTAATAGAACATATTTGAAGAGAATTAGAGGGTATATTAAGAAAACGTACCTTTAGCATGGAAATTGAACTGAAAACATTATAATAAAATGTCGCTTAACATACAATGTTTGTTACCAGATATTCATGTTAAGAATGAATCAAAAATAAACACACACACACACGACTCGCTTAGAGAGCGATGTTTTGAAGAACAAATGCTGAGGAGATATCCCGACGTCACATAATGGATTGGCTTATATGACTCATTATTGAAAGATGCTTGAAAGATAATCTTTATATCTATACTGAATAAGTTTTGAACGGATAGTGTTGTCGAATGTCACTCCACGATGTTTGAACTGGAGTCTGCCATCATTAACCCTTTATCTACTGAATTATGTTGCCATCAATTTTCCAACTTCATTTTTGCACCAATAGCTAATTTTTCTTGAAGAGAACTTAAAAGGAAAATTTTAATTAATAGAAATATCTTAATTAATTTAATTATTAATTAATATTTTTCATTTCTACTTTTAGTTTATATCAATTTCCTGATATTATTCGTGTCTTTTAGAACACCATCGGCCGAAATAGCCATATTACGGGAATAAAATCCAGATTTAAATGGTACTTATGAGTACTGTCAGTAGATAAAGGATTTTTAATCCATGAGATTGTGTCTATGGTCTCGATTATGGGGTGGGTGGCTACGTCATCAATGAGCTGGGGGAAGAACACATCCACAATTCTCATGAACCATACATACTTCAATCTTTGCCAAAGAAAAAAAAACTGCATATATGATACAAAAGAAAACAATAGACCAAAAAATTGAGATGAGTTGAGTAGTTTGTTTTATGACACAAAAGCTATCTTTGGCTAAGTTGCCTCACCTCCTTGAAGTTAAAATATTTCAAGTTAAAATATGAGCTGCTTTCAAAATACAAATGTCTAGACGCGTAAATCTATGAGTAATGAAAAAGCATATCAATGATATAAGGTATGGAACTATGCTAAAAAGTGTGGTGAAAAATGCCAACACACGGGGAGTTTAAAATAATGCAAGACGCTGATAGAAAACTGTAGACACTCCTTCAGAATTCTATAACATAAGAAGGTAAAAGATTTTCTTGTGGCATAAGAAGACAAACGCTAAAAGCATGGGAAATTATCCATACTACTATTATAAATGTGAAAGTTTGGATGGATGGATGATGGGTTTCAATCATGCCAGAACGGCTGAAGGAAATTGGATGAAATTTAGCACAGAGATAGATTATAGTCTACAAAAGAACATAGTCTAATTTTTATTCTGGTTAATTGAGTGGTTAACTTTTTTATTCATTAAAAACTATCTTTTCCACCAAAAAATTAAAAAAAAATCTGAAAACCTCTGCCTGAGCTTCTTGAATCATTTGTTTTTATTTTTCTATTTCTGGTATTCTTTTAATATTATCTTATCTAATGGAATTCTTTGGGATTTATTGTAGGATTTCCCGACAGAAAGCCTTTTTCATCAGAAATTTTTTTAAAAAAAATCTATTCGTTTTTTTTTCTGTTTCCGTTTTTCATTTTAATATTATCTTACTATTCTAATGGAAGGTTTATTAATTTTTTTTCTCACGCTGTTCTTGTGTTAAGATAACTCGATATTTCCTGTTCATTTCTCCACTTTTTTCTTGCTGTTCATATTCCTTTTGCCTATTTTCATCGTTTTCGTTTAAATTTTTAAAAGTACTTTTATAGTTTCAAGTGCATAGCTTTTAAGTAATTTTTGCCCCACGCTAATGATGTTAGACGTAACATATTTTAGACCAGTAATTTCAAATGATTCTGTTTATTTTCGTTGTGTAAGATAAATTTAAAATTAAACATCGTTAATTAATTAGACCTTTTGATTTCTTCAGAAGTGCTTTTGAATAAAATAGACTAATTGAAATTAAAATTTTCTAATTTGCATTGCGTTACCCCAACTGGTGCTTAAAATTCACGTTTCTGCGTTGCTACAATTGACGTTGAAAATTTATGCATGCCTACGGTTTTGATAACATTTTACATTGTAATTAGACTTTCAGTTCTCAAATATAAACATCAAAATTTCCACGCTTATGAAGTCGCGGATAAGAGCTAGTGATATTATAAGTTGAGAAAAATCTTCCTGATTAGGGAATAGTTATTAGCGCTATAAATTCTGGTAACTATAATTTTGTGCCTACCTTTTGCCAGGTATGTAAGTATAGCCAAAGAAAATGCATTTAAAAATAAATCTAGCAATTGTAAGTTTGTTCAGATATAATTTTAAAAACAGAACACATTGACCTATTTTAAATGCATTCCTATGGTAAAATTTTTTTCTCTTAGTGAGTATTCCGTTTAAAAAGTATATTTTCGAGAAGTAAAGTTTAAAAACTAATCACACTCGTTTAGTGAGATTCCACTACAGTTTCCACCTTTGGAGTGGCATAATTTGACCTTGCACCATTGTTATACGCACGATGGATAAAAGAACCTACTCACCTCCATAGAATTTTTTTCTCATATAATAGACTCAAAAGAGAGATAACACTCTAATGAAATGATGTTGATAGTATGAGAAATTATTTCATAATTCTCATAAGTCTTTCCCATTTCTCTTTTGCATATAGCAAAAGTATCACCTTAATAAAATAGTAGCTGTAAATACTACAAATTCTTTTCACGATTCTGTGCCCAATTTTCGCCAAATTTCGCCAAAGTCAAATATATTTAATCAACTTATTTGTAGAAAGAAAATATATTACAAACAATAAACTATATTTTTGTAAATATGTTTACGTATTTTTTTTTCGAATAGAAGGCACTGTTGAATTTACATCTATAATTTTTTTAAAAAAACGTTTCGTTTAAAAAAATGCTTCTTATGAAAACTGAGATCCAGATATGAATTATACTCGTTAAATGAGATTTTACTGTAACGTATAAATAATACTAAAAATATAATTTTAAATTTAAAAAGAAAAAAAAATAAAGTTACGATCTCAAATTTCAAGTTATCATGTGAAAATATTATTATTTTTACTCCTTTTTTAGTTTAAATCATTAACTCGTTTAAACCGGTTTGAAAAAGCAAAACTGTTAAAAGCGGATCAACTTTTTAAAAACACATCTGTTTTCAAAGAAGCATTCATAATGATAACCCGATACTGGTTAAAGCAAGTAAAAAATCTTTGCAATTATTAAAAGATATTGATTAATATTGCCATTTATGCTAATTGTCTAAGCGATTTCAAGTTTCACTTATTCATTACCTACAATTATTCAAAAACCCATTACGAAAACAACATCACGTTCTCATATGATAAAACATTTATTCTAGAAATAATATAGAATAAAGATTAAAATGAAATCTGCTATGAATATTTCAATGTATTATGTCCGAACATCATTTCTTGAACGGCCAAGCACCACGTGCTCGTGCAAGTTAAATTATGTTTTCATTCATTTTAATTGTTTCATCGAATGAGTCGCTTTAGTATTGCAAACGATCTGAAAAAACTTTTTCTCGCATTTATTGTTTAAAAAAATATCAGATTTCCGGTTTATTTCATTTCATATAATCACGTGCTCAAAATGACATTTTTCTAGGTTTTATTTGCAAGTCATTCACTAGTTTTTTTTTTAATCAGAGCTTTTGTAAATGCATGGCAAAGCGTTATTTAAAGCTGATTTTTTGAGATGCTCGTGCAGATAATAAAATTTTTATTCTTTGCCTACGGATTTTTGTTGACGCCAAAACACCTCATTCCAAAAACCACATCATGTTCAGACATGACAATAAGTGTTTTAAGCTGAAATTCTTTTAAAAATTATTATATGTTTTCTTAACAATTTAAATTTAAATTTCAGGTATTTTTAACAATTAAAATAAAAAAAAAATTAATAAATAAATTTACAAATTGATAAACCATTTTGAATGGTACCTTACAGGAAATATCCAGATATAAATGGCTAATATAATTATGGCTTTAAATTAGGTATGGATGTTGCAAGATGTCCTATCAAATATTAACTAAACGAAATGTTGAAAAATCTATTTCTGTACATATGTTTCTTTAAAACATACGCTGGCGTCTGTGAAGTAATAATTTTTTCATCGGAGATGTACCCCCAAGAAAAAAATTACTTATTCTTGAATTATTTAATAAAATGTTGTTAAGATATTTTCTAGATAATATTTAAAAAAAATCTGAAATTGGAAATCTGAATTTGTAATAAGACAGTATTTCATTTAAACTCATAAATATACGAATTTTTTAGAAGGCATTTTATATATACTTAGAGACAGATAAAAACATTTTCTTCTTTTCATTGTTTAGGATTAATTAAAATTTCAAAAGTTTTGTTTGAGAAATTGGCTATATATAAAGAACAGATTCGATTCATTGATAACTATCATCACAAGAAGTCCCGCCTATCCTTTTTAAGTTTTTCGAATTCTTCACCGAATTAAATTGAATTCTTAGAATCACATTAAAAAATTAATTAAATTATTCTTCCGACTTTTGACTTGTTTGATACAATTCTAATTTTATTCAAAGCTATTTCAAAAATCTTACAAGCTCTTGAAACAAAACTTCAAAGTGACTAATTAAGTTTCATTTAGATTATACACAGATATTTTTTCAAAGTATACTACTTAATTTTTTCGAAAATAAATAAATTATCTTAATTAAATTTTGCTCTTTTATTGCCAACATCCTGGGATAGGGATAGCGCTTTTTCCCAGTAATCTGGGTCCCATTCCCGAGTCCCGGTTCGGGCATGGCTGTTCTTCTGCCTTCTATCTGTGAGGTGTGTGAATGTGCCCCCCTGTAAAAAGGGGTTGTGCAAGCGAATGTGATGAGTGTGTAGATAAAGTCGTACTCTTGGAGTAACTACAAAACAATATACGCTGATTAGGTTTAAATATTTGACTACCTCAGCGAGCTTGTCCATAGAAAGGGCCATAAGAAACAACAATTTTTTTTGATAATGATAAGCTTTCATCTTGATCTGGGAGTCCCAAGCTCGAGTCTCGGTTAGAGTATGGTTGTTCTTCTGTATCTTATTTGTGGAATGTGGCAATATCCCCCCCCCCTGTAATAAGCGTCTCCGCAAGCGGGTGTATGTGCATCATCCTTATATGAGTTAGAAGTCAGACTTCTACCCCCGGGTGCTCAGGTGTCCATACCCTCAGAGGCTACTACACCCCCTCCTACCGTTATAAAGCAGACACATCATTATCATCATCAATAAAGATGAACTAACTAAAATCTTTATTTTTGAAATAAATTTTGTAAATAAAATGTTTAATTTTCAATCAATTTTTAAATAAACCATCGGTAGTGGTCTCCTTGGAACTTTCTCGCATATTCTTCAATATAGATCTCATTCTTACTTTTCTTCATAACATTTTGGTCCTTTAAGGCCAAAAATACTTTCACAGTGTTGAAGATGATAACTAAAAAATTTAGATCTACATTTTTTCTTAAATTTATCTCAAGAATATATAGCTTCGCAACCTTTTTTTCAGCCAATTAAAAAAAAGTTAGACAGTAAATTATAGTTATATCCACAAGTTAATATACTGAATTTCATTTTTTGAATTATTGGGCTCATATGCATACAAAAATATAGTCTAATAGGCGATCAACCATGAAATTAATTTGATTTCAAATTTGTTATAAATATATATTTGATATGTTAAACCCTTGCATCAAATTTTATTTACCTAGCTCTTTTTGTTTTGTAGATAATGAATTCACGTGTATTAGAATTCCTCTCCGGTATCCTGGTACAGAGGTAGCGCGTCTTCATCATGATCTAAGCGTACCAGGTTCGAATCTCGGTTAGGGCATGGTTGTTCTGTGTACTATCTGTAAGGTATGTGAATATGCCCCGCTGTAAAATGGGACTGTGTGGTGAGTGTGTGGCAAAGTCGTGCTCTTGGCCGTAGTTCGTGTTACTGCAAAAACAAGAAACACTCATCAGTCTTAAAATATCTGAAGGCCGTCAGAGAGCTTGTCCTAGGGCAAATGTCATTAGAAAAAACAGATTCCTGAGAATGAATCTCATTGAAAATTTGATAGATATATACAAAATCATCCATCATTCCATACAAACAATTTCGGCCTTCTAACTTAAGATGTTTTCTTGTTAAATTTTCCTGCTTACAGATAGACAGGCAGAAAAAAATAATATCAAAAATGGGCTTTTTAAGACTTAAGGAGGGAAGGTTTGTCAAAATCTTGAGTTTGAATTTTTCGAAGATTTCAATATTTTCTGTATACTTAATATTTAAGAAAGCTAAAATTAATGAAATCGCAAAAAAATTCTAAGCTTGAAGTATCCATGCTCTATATTCGATTGTTTTGCTTTATCTGATGATTTATTCTGTAGATTAATTTAAATCATTATTGATTGTAAATGTCAAATGAAGGACTCTAAGCTAATACCTAGATCAAATACATTATCATGTTAAAATTTCAAAAATTACCAAAGAAGATGCTGTTATGACAAAAACTCTTAAAGGCTACTGAAAATGAATTTAATTTCACTTGCTAATGGCATTAAGCATAATTTTATGCTTTATTTAAATTAATTAAAAGAATGAAGATCAGTGAAATTTTGATTCAAAGAGAATCTAAACAATAATTTCAAAAACAATACAAAAAATATACGATTTTCTAATTTCTATATGAAATTATCGTTATCTTATACTAATTAGAATTATTTTAACAAAACAAGAAAACCTATTGGAATATTAAACAGGATTTAAAATAATTTTTAAAAGAACCCTGTTAATAATATGATCCTTTGATGCATTCTAGAAAAAAAAATAAGACTTTGAGCTTCTTCAAAATATGCTGCTAAAATAATGAACAAATTGACCAGCTGTAAAAATGAAAATTTGAATTAACGATAAAAAGCAGCAATTATCTATAGAAATCTTTTAATAAATTATTTAATTTCTCTTAGGAATGAAACCATTAACTTATTAAAATAATACTTCTCTAAATTAGTCAAAAAAGTTCTGCCTGTGATGCAATTTGTCATTATTTAACATTTCTTGCAATTATTTGTCTTTACCTTTATTTTTCTCTAAAAAATATTGTTGAAGGAAGCATTCAAATTAAATTAAAATGTTTGATAACGCATCTGAAAATTTTCTCTCTCGATAAAATTGCTTTTATTCTAATTTGATAAGTAGAATTAACCGTAATTTATAATTTTAGATAAAAACATATTCATATAATAGTAAGTATAATGGTCTCTGCAAAGAGTTTTATTAATTAATTGCTATATGAAGTATGAGGAAGTATTTTCTTTTTCAGATTATTTTATCACAGCAATTAAAATTCTCTTTTTGAAAAATTCTCAAGTGATTTTATTTGTGAGAATTCTTATTTCTATTTTTTGTAATAAATAAATTCTCTTTTTTACTTTATTGATGCCGTAAAAGGATTAATTGGATAATTTCCATCTAGCAAATAATTATGTTTGACCATTTTAGATTATTTTCAATATTTATTCTCTTTCATCAGCAGTTTTTTAAAAATTGTTTTTAATTTTTTTTTAATTTTCGAAGGATTGAAGCACATTGTTAGATAAGTAAATAAAGAAGGAAAAAGTTCGATTATTTTCTCCATAGATCTAATCGGTGATTATTTTAATTGTTCAGTTGAACCTTTTACTTCCGTATGTCTATTGGATGAGTTGATTGTTAAGATTAGAACCATGAAACGTAGCTCCAAGGCAGGTCAGATCCTCAATATATTGGAATTGGAAGGAACCATACTCAAAGTGATTTCTGCTACTCAGATTTATTCACAATTTTAAGAATCATTGGAGATTTTATTAATAATGGGAAAGTTGAAATAAATATCAAGTTGTTCATATGAATTTCTTTTGATATAAATGGTTTCGAACGTATCATAACTTTCAATTTGCCTCAATAGCTATGTCATACTGTCTTATTCTAGATAATCATTACTTACTTCAAATTGTTTGCATTTTAAAATACTTCATTAATAATTTTCTTTGCCATTATACGCATCAATATAATGTGGAGAGCTCGTCGAGGAAACTATTTTCTAATTGAAAGAGTAGTCCAAAAAAATTTCTTGCAAATAATTTTTAAACAATAAGAATCTAACTTAAAGTTTCAAACTTTCTCCCGCTGGTGTGGTGTAGAAATTTTGATTAGAGATTAGGTTCAGGTATCATCCACGTCATCTGATAACAGTACAAAAAGCGCATATCATCCCCAAATTGCCTGTGTGTTGTTCGAGGAGAATTTTCCACAAATTTTATAAAATATATTTTATTTTCAGTTTTTTAGTCTTTTTTGTTAAAGAGCAAAATCTTTCCAATTCCTAAATCTATTAAACATTTTTTTTTTAAAAAAAACTTTCCAGATAAACTAAGAAATATATTATTTAGTTTCTGAATAATAAAATAAGTTATATTTTCAACAAGTATTTAAAAACTTAATATTCGATGGATAATATCATAGAATTTTAATTTTAATCATATCTTATTGCATCAAAATTGTTGTAAAACATTTTTAGACAGATTAACCTTTTTTTTCTGTTTAAGAACGACAAAAATACTGAGAAGTTATTGGTCAAAATGTAGTCAAATAATATGAACTTGATCTACATTTGTGGAATGCGTCGTAAAAAAATAGAATTAAGAATTCGAAAAAAAAATTATATAAAAATATAAAATAAAAACCCAATTTAACCATGGAGACTTACAATTTAATCCGATTTTCCGAAGATTGAACTTAAAAACCAAATTCGAAAGGTTTTATTGATAAGAATATTAATTTAAAAATGTTAGATAATTTCTTCAAAATTAGAATTTCTGACATAGGTATTTACGCTAGACTCAAATGATATTTCAATAAATATGAGATAATCATGGTTTCAATAATTATTAATACTCATTTCAATTTTTTTTAAATTATTGTTTTGTTAAAGTGATTATAAGGAATATGTTAAAAATTATTTCAGTTTACACTTTGCAGATGAGTTAGACTAAAGCGCTGAAGCTCATTTTCGAGAAACAATCCTTTTCAATCAATTTCATCTCATAAAAAAAAAAATGCAAGATAAATTTTCCCTTGCGTGGCTCTAAAATGAGCCGTTGTAGTGTCTCAGATGGAAAGTTCGGAGATATTAAATTATCCTGAAAAGCTTTTGCATGAAGAACGGAAAAATTCCGGATTCTGAATCTGAAAGAAGCTCCAAAAGTAGCCTGAAGCTAGACTTATTCTCACCGTATGCATGTATGAACGAACTTATCATAAACAAAATTACTGATTGCCCGCTGACTCGGCTCAAAGGACGAGAAACATCAAAAATAAACTTTTCTACGCAAGCAAAACCGTATTCAAGAAATATAGCACATCATTTTTTTTTCTCATAAATCTATTTGTCCAATGTTATTCTAAGAACATCTCTTTTCTATGATTTCTTTAGGAATTCTGGATAGGCTTAAGTGGATAAACTCTTAACTCTCTCACTGTTGCTGCATTGTATTTTGTTCTATATATTTTCCGTCAAGCTGATATTTCAACTTTTATTTATGCAAGATCAGACACTAAAATAATTGTCGTTATGTGATTTAGAAACAAATTATATGATTTAACAAATAAATGAACTATCAAAATTTTAAATAAAACTTGGAAATCTGTACCTATGTAAAATTATTCCTTTTTTTGCTATATAAAAGTGAAAGAATTAAATTCCACCAATTAAATTAAATGTTGATTTTCTTCAAATGTGAAATCCTAAAATTGGTGTATAGTCAGAATTCTGATATTGCTATATAAAATTGTTGTTATCTAAAAGAATATAAAGGTTGCTGTTATATCAAAAAATCAAATATTAATTCCCACCTACGAATATTTATTCTAATGAAATTAAGTACTTTGATTTTTAAAAAATGGAGGATTGATAAATTCAAATTCTTTAATTAGATTCCAAATGATATAAAAGATTGATATTGCCAAATAAAACTTTTTTGATAAATCAAAGATTTAAATTTCATCTACTAATATTCCTTCGAATGAAATTAATTAATTGGTTTTTAAAAAATGTGAAAATAATAAATTCAAATTCTTTCATTAGATGGCAAACAATAAAAAAAGATAAGTATTGTAATACAAAAGATTCTTTATATTTATCAAAGAATTAAATTACATCTACAAATATTTTAAGAGTGAAATTAAGTACGTAACTTAAAAAAGAATACAAGATTAATAAATTCAAATTTTTTTCAATAAATGGCAGGCGATAATTTTCTTCAGATGTGAAATTCTGAAAGTGATTTTTTTTGTAAATATTCAATTTTTTATCTTTATTTCTTATCTCTTTATTTTTTCATTGTGTATACTCTAATATTTTATACTTTTTTGCTATATAAAATTGTTATTATATACTGATATAGATTGTTGTTATATCAAATAGATAGAATAAAAGAAGAATAAATTAAGAGGATAGAATAGAATAGATTAATAGAAAAATTAATATAAGGGACAATAGATTAATAAAATATGTTAAATAATTATATTAATAGAACTGATTAATAAAATATATTAATATAATAGATAGAATTAATTAATAAAATAATATATTAATTATATTATTCTTTTAATTTATTTTATTCATAGAATAATATAATAATTAATAGAATCGATAACAGATCAATAGTATGGATAAAATAGATTAAATTATTGCATAGATAAATTAATAGAATACATAGATGGAATAGAATAGAATAGAATCAATAGAGAAATTAATATAGTATGATAGATAGAATAGAATTAAATTAATATATATATTAATAGATAGAATGTTAGAATAGAATTATATAAAATAATTACGAAATTCCATTTACGAAAATTTCTCCGTGTGAACATAAGCATTTAAATTCTTTTTAATAAATAGATTATTAATAAATTCAAATTCTTTTACTAGTTGGCGGACGATAATTTTTTTCATATGTGAAATTCTAGAAATGATTGTTTTTGTAAATACTAATTAATCATGTATTTTCATTTTTTATTTATTTGCATTTTCCGTGTGTATAGTCTGAAATCTTTTTTTAAAGATTTTGTAGCTATAAAAACGAATATAAAGATTATTGATATATGAAAGAACTAAATTATTCCTACGAATGTTTCTTCGAGTGAAATTAACTATTTGATTTTTTAAAAAAAATGGAATATTGATAGACTTTAATTCTTTAACTGGAGAGCAGACGACAACTTTTTTCAAATAAAGAATTAGAAAAAAGATTATTTTTTTGTAAATATTATCTATAATCTATCTTCATTTCTTAATTATTTTCATTTTTCGTGTGTGTGACCTGAAAGCAGATTAATTTTTTTTCTTTTGTTAAGTTAAAATATCGTTTGATATAACAACGAAAAATAGATGTTTGATATTCTACTTTATTTTTAATACTGTATTTGGCAACACTCATTTAGACACATTCTTATTCACACATTTGGACACATTTTTTATTCCTGAAATATTTATTTATTATAATACTTGAATAATAACGATATTCCGAACTGTCTTTATTCTAACGTGTCTTAAGTAAGATTAAATTCTTGAAATTATTTTCAAAAACTTGATCTTGATCAAGATCTTGATCAAAATCTTGATCTTGATCTTGATTCAAAAACTTGATTAATGATCTGTAACTATAACATTCCAAATTTGAAGGAAAAATTATTTTAGAGAAGTTACATTTTACTGTATATTTAAAGATTAAAATTATTCCAAATACAAAATTTTATAGTTAAAATGTGAAAGTTTTTTACATTACGATTATACCTTTAGAAGCATGTTTTAGAAGATACATAGTAACATTATTATTTTCTGAAAAAAAATGAATTTCGGTTTGCAAGATGTTATTTCCAATTTCAAACTCACTTCTGTGTTGGAAATAAATACAATGCTAAGTATCAGAAATATTATTTCGTGAAAACGCTAAAAAATTTTGTCTCAGGAAGTGAAACATTCTTTTATGTTGTATACATAAATAGAACAACTGAAATTTTTATTATTTGTATTTTTTCTCAATACAAATGAAATTTCTATAGAATTTTATGCTAAAAATAGGCTTAATGATTTGAAAGAATTTGTAAACTCTTTTTTACTGAAAAGTATTTTCTGGGTCGTACGATGAATTGTAAAATAAAAAAGTTTCTCTAATAAAAACATAATTAAAAAAATGCATGCATTCTTAAATATTTTATTTGGTTTACTTTGTGTTTTTATTTTTTGCTCTATTTTATTTGTCTCTTTTTTGTTTGTAAAGATGTAATTCCTGATCTATTAAGCCTTGTGCTTTTGTAAAATTGCTATGTATTGCCTATGTAATATTTTCTCATTGTCAAAACACAATTAATGCGGATAATACTACGAAATGTCTATTTTTATCCTTAAAAAATAAGCTGTTAAGAAACTATAGTTATAAAAGCACTTACAATGCAAAAATAACAATTATAGTACAACAATGACAATTATAATACAACAATGACAATTATAATGCAACAATGACAATTATAATGCAACAATGACAATTATAATGCAACAATAAAAATTATAATACAACAATAAAAGTTATAACACAACAGAAACAATTATAATACAATAATAGCAATTATAATACAACATTAAAAATTATAGTATAAAAATAAAAATTATAATATAACAGAAACAATTATAATACAATATAAATTATAATACAGCAACAATACACAAATAAAAGTAAAAATTTTGATTTGCATGATTTTAAACTTACATAATTGTTATATGTGCTTGAAATGAAAGAATAAACAAACAAAATATATATAAAAAAAGTAACTACTCGAAATTATCATTTCCTTCTATGGCTTTAGGCTTAATTTGATAAATATTCTTTGTCTGATTTTATTATGTTACTTAATATGTTATGTGAAAATGATTTTATATAAAACAATCCAAAATACATAAATCTAAACAAATATGCATGTTAAAAAATGATAACTATAATTCTGCTTTCTAATTAACGGCGATTTTCCTATTATAATTTGAAATAAATCAAATAAGTGAATAAAATATTATATCAAATAGCGTAATTACCATGGATTACGTTAATTGGCAGCAACATGATTGGAACCAAGTGCTTTTTACTGACGAGTCCCGATTTAGTATGGAGTGTGACACTCGACGTGTTCTGGTATGGCGGGAGAGGGGCACTCGAAATAACCCCGCATTCCTTCGTGAAAGGTCACAATACAGACGAGCTGGTTGGATGGTATGGGGTGGAATCAGCATAGGCGGACGCAAGGACCTGCATATCATTCGGAATGGCATTTTGACGGGCCGCAGGTATGCAGACGAGATACTGCGATCTCATGTCATCCCTTACGCTGGAGCCATTGGCGATTCCTTTATTTTCCAGGATGATAATGCCCTCCGCATAGAGCTCGTCTGTTGGAAAACATGCTTGAAGCTGAAACAATACAGCGTATGGAATGGCCAGCGTGCTCTTCTGACCTGAATCCAATCGAGCATGTTTGGAACATGCTCGGACGACGCATTGCTGCGAGGCCAAGGCCGCCTGTGACTTGGAGATTGCGCTTCTTGAGGAATGGAACAGTATTCCCCAAAGTCTGATCGATAACCTCATCGCATCCATGGCAAACAGGTGTGCAGCAGTCTTAGCTGTTCGAGGAGACCACACGCCCTATTAAAACTCATGCATCATGTCTATTCAGAGCCCTTTTTTATCGTTTACATGTAACCAAATTGTTGCCCTAAATCATCTTTTCATGTGTTTTTTTTTCATATTTTCATAGAATTAAATCTTAATTCCACAGTGTTTTATTTTTTTCTCTATATTGCGTATGGATACGCGTGTACTACCCATTGTATGCCAATACGTGACTGTCTCGCGCGTTTTTTTTATTTTTTTGCGTGCTCCCCTAATTGTTTTGAGCAGTGTATAAAATACTATTCTATACTATAAATACTATGCTATATAAGCTATACTATATAAACTATATTATTATACAATAAAAACTAATATGTTCTATGTTCATACTAAAATACTCAATACGGACGCATAAGCCTAAAAAAAACGAGAAGCTGAAAAAAGGCTTTGAATTTTACTGAAATTAGTTATTTTTTTTAGTTTTTTGCATCTGTTTCTATATGAAGACTACAACTTTAATTCCCGTTCCTAGACCAGAATACCTTGGCATAAACACAAAATAATTTTTGTTTCCATTATATTGTCTTATTTATGTAATCATCAACAAAGCATGAAAAATGAATTTTGCTTTTCCCCCTATAAGAATAATGTAAAGAAAACATGTGCACAGACGTACGTACTCACACGCACACACACAAGCACAAAACACACACACCATAACCCTCCCAATTTTGACGAATATTAAAAACCCTTAATCCTAATTAAACGTTTTTGGATTCATGCCTATTACTCTGAGTATGCGATACTTTTAAAATGCTTTGATCTGGTTTTTGCATTAAATTTGCTAGTGTCCTTCAGATTTGGAAATAAATACAATTAGAAGAAATTTGTTGTT
>JAOUZG010049478.1:171282-185970 GCA_026289955.1 Argiope argentata
TTGCTGAATCAGTCCATTCTCTTTTGCTGGTAAATACGTGTAAAATTAGGCAATATATTGATAATCATAAATGGATATGTTTGGTTGCATTTGAAAGCGTTGATTCGAGACAAGAAAATTTTTATTAAAGTAAATGCACAATATTATTAATTGTCATGTCTTTAAGTGGCGTCCACTATATTAAACATTTACAGTGATTTTTAAATAAATGTAAATGATTTGAAAATCACTACTTGATAAATTTAACCAAAATAAACATTGCTTTTTGGGGAGGGTGATACATGGTATTTATGTAAGCCTAAATTTTATTTGAAGCCCTATATTTGCTTAAAATATTAAAATATATACAATAACAAAAAAGAAAAATATATATGTAGACATGTCTACTAATGTTTTATAGAATAGACTATTTGACAAAGAGCTGCTAAACTGGGTACATATACATTTTAGAAAGTGGAAACGTGCACCTTAAATAATAAAACGACTATAAAGAGAATAATTATTATTAAGTTATAAAGCAAATAATATATAATAAATAAATAAAAATACTATTTAAACTATAATTAGAATAATTTATATTCTAATTATAATTTGATTAGTATATAAAGTAATTAAATATTAAACGTTTTTAGCATGATAATTTTAATGTAAAATTATCATTTTCATGATGAACTTTTTCATAAATGAAGTTTTTCAGCGTTATAATAATGGTATTTCTTTTAATATTTGTGCTTTTAAATGAGAAATATGACAAAAAAGTTTCATTATTGAGAAAAAAAATCATGTTTTTATATCATACATTTCTCACATAGTTACGTTTAAATGGCAATATAGCATCTTTTGACTCGACTTCATAAGAAATGCTTCTTATTTTCTTATTTTCACAATAAAACAAAGAAAAGGTACCTACAGTTAATATGGCTTTAAATTGTCTCATATTTCAATGCTTGGAGCTAGTTTGTTAAGGAATTTTAAAATGAAATTCGGAGGAGCCATTAAGTATTTAACTTTGTTTAAAGACAAATATTCTCTATAAATTAATTGGTCGTTTAAGGTGACTAGCAACTAATTAAAAGTTTATTTAAAATTTAAAATGACCTCAAGTTGCTGTATTTGCTGCATTTCCAACTTACATTGTTGTCTCTATGTTAATCAAACCCACAAATAAAGTTTGAAACGGGACGTTGCAAAATAATCGTTTATGTATTAAACATTTATTGAAGTGATTCCAAAAAAAGTTAGTATTCATCTTAAAAAAATAAGAGATTAAATTTTAAAAAGTTGATTTCTGAAATACTTCTAAATTTTACTATGTATATAAGATGACTCGACAAGATTTAATGTATAAATAAGCTTGCAATACAAATGCTGAAAGTATTGGTAAAATTTAATAGTTTTTAACACGTTACTTTTTTCTTGAATTTTATTTACATTATTGTTACAGACATACATATTTAGGATTTTTAAGCCGTTAGATTCTCCGGGATAAATTCAGAGAATCTATGTACATTAGAATTTTTTTAATGCAAAAGAAAGAAAAAATCGCAAATGTGAAAATAGAGGTTTAAAACTATCTCTTTATTATTTGCAAAATTTTAACTGTTATTACAGTGTCTGGAGTTATAGGAATAAATAAGAAGTTTAAATAACAGTGATTCTAACATACTTTAACTATTTGATGAAAAATAAAATAATCGTTTGGCATACTTCATTTTTTAAAAAAGCGTATGATTTATTGATAAAAAAGATCGTGCTGCCATCTATTGTATTAATACAAAAATAAAATCATTTCTACTTGCGAAATCAGTAGAAATATATAAGAAATGTGAATAAATAATGTTTTCCTGTTAGTAGCAGACATAATAGAAACAATAATGTATCGTTTAAATTAAAAAATCAGTTTTTGCTTTAGATATTAAATGAAATTTTAATGTAAAACTAAAATTTATTTTTAAAAACTAAAATTCTTTCATTTTAAAGTATTATTAATTTGCAGATTTGTTTTCAGTCTACAGAATTTTGAATTTTAAACTCAAACAAAAAATGGTATTTTATTTGATTGACTGACATTTGAGTTTTGTGGTTTCTTTTATTTGTAAAATGATGGCTATAGTTTTAGAGAGTCGTATGAAAACAAATGGATATGAAATCAAACCTGAAAGTTAAGTATAGATTGTATTAAACACTGTACACTAAGGTGAAGCGAAATAATAATAATAATAATAAATTTTGATTTTTAATTTGTAATAGTACGGACAACTTGCATTCTGGTGTAGATAAAATAAATCATAAATATGAACATTTTTGGAGTAGGTCTTGAGGTGCTGCAAAGACGTTAAAATTTTATAAAAATACACTTTTTGCAGCAATTTAAGGATTTTTGTGTGCTTTGATTATAAAATAAAAAACTTTCATTAGGCATTGTCATATAAATAAAAGCATAAAATCATTTCTATTTTTGCACTGGCCTTACCTCAATAACAACCACTATGTCCAGTGACAAAGCCAAAGTTGGTTTCAAATCAGTAGATTTGCCGCGTTCAGTCGAGTTGACGACTTCTCTCTGTTTAGTGTGTTACTGATTTGTTAATGCGTGCCTTTCTTTTCAGTGATTAAAAATGGCTCAAATTTAATTACTGAAGACAAGATAAATATCAGAGTGCTGTATTTATTGGAAATTTAGTAATTTTCTTGAAGTTGAACACCTGCTGATGAATATAGGGCTACTATTATTTTAAACATAATCTCAAAATTGCTTCAGAGAAGAGTACTTCTGTAAGCAAAGTATGTGAAATTAGTTCCCATAATAGCTCAAATACGATCAGGAGCTTCTATTTCCGTTGTTTCTAGCAAAATAATTTCGCATATGGCAACAATATTTCATGCTAAATCCAAGAATTTAATAAAATCTAAAAGTAGAAAGTGTTCAGATAAGTTTAATTTTGTAGTGATTGAAGGTCGCGGTACGGATCTGCGATGCTAAGGCCAGCAGCCGAGTAACATAGCCACCACACCAAAAGTCGACTTCGGTATCGTAGATGTTATCTGGACTAAAGGCTAACGCTACAGTACTCCCGCACCAGTGAGTCGGCGAAGAGGCAAACTATTTTTGTATTGGCCAAGTGTTATGGCGAGTTGCTGCTTGATCGTCATGTGAGTCTGACGATTTTTGTTTGCTTCCTTACGCCAATTGAGTCTGATGATTTTTGCTGCGGGTAGATGGCGCCACGACTGTTGCGGAAGGTTGCGTTGTCAAGGTCACCAACGTAGCGATTGAAGGTCGCGGTACGGACCTGCGCCGCTAAGGCCAGCAGCCGAGTAACATAGCCACTATACCAAAAGTCGACTTCGGTATCGTAGATGTTATCTGGCTTATAAGGCTAACGCTACAATTTTCTTAAGACTTTGACACAGTCGATACTAAAACAGCATATATTGACTGTCATTTCTTAGTTGCCACTAAATACAGGCAAAGTAGGCAACACCTTATGGGATTATTTTGCTAGAAAATAAGGTATATTAAAGCGCCTTTGCAAGTTAATACAATGGACTTCCTAAACTTTCCTTAGCAGGAAAAGGGTGTTAGGGAAAGAATGGAATCCCTTTGGAGAGTATACTATTTTCAGAACAATAAAATTTTAAGCATTTATAAAACTCATATGCTTATATATAATATAATTAAAATCAAGAACAACTTAAATTTTAGAACATAATTCTTCGAAATTTTTACATGTTTTCAAATTTACCTGCAAATTAACATGAGTTTGGTTTCATGTAAACACTAGAGTATTTTCGACGGACTTCGCTACTTTTAAACTCGGTCAGGTCATGTGGACGACTTCTGAGGTGGTTACCTCCCTCACCAATACTGCACCAGCCGCACCATACCACAAACCAGCGTGAATCGCTGTTAATATACTTCTTTTCAGTAGTTGTCTATTGTTTTGCATGACAATAGATCTGGCAGATCTTTTGTATTAGAAAAAATATATAATAGAGTATTATTTAAAAAGTGCATTGGCATTCTCTTTGTAAAAATTAACTTAATTTTTTTATACACAAATTACTGAATTCAGTTATGCTGAAGGTTCCCTTCAATAAAAGACTTTGTTATTTTTATTACTTATAATAGTCATTACTAAATATTTAAAATAAAATCAGTGCAATTTTGTTTCATGTTCAGAAATGTGAATCATAAAGCTTCCATCACCGGAGGCCATTACCGGATTCGATTCTGATCTGACTACGTCAAAGGATTGAAGTTAAACATAGGGATATTGTTGTCCAATATGGCAAGTACTTATGGTACTTGCCATATTGGACAAGCCCCGCTGATACAGCAGCAGATTTAAGCCGAAAGGAGCGTCTCCTACTTTTGTAGCCCAAACTAGGGCCAAGAGTACGACTTAGCTACACATTCACCACATTTGCTTGCACAGCCCCTTTTTACAGGGGGGCACAGTCACACATCTCACAGATAGCACACAGAAGAACAGCCCTGTCAGGACTGGGACTCGAACCCTGGACTTCCAGAACGCCAGGAAAACGCACTACTCTGCGCCAGAAAAACAGCAAACATTGGGATATAGCTACTTTCAAACTAATAACCATGTACTATTGGTTGAAATTATAAAGTGCAATAGGGAATTCCCAATTAATTTTCGAATAATATGTGGATAGTTTAAATTAGCATATTAAAAATGGTAATGATTGTATTCTAATTAAGTAATGCAAGAAATACGACGCTAGGAATCGTTGTCGTAGATAAGTAAAGAGTTGTTTAGAGAATAACGAAACAATGGCGGGATGGTCCAGCGTGGTAGGAGCTGAAACGTATGCTAAACTGCTGTGTGCCGAGTCCTGTTGTCTGTTGGGAAAGCAGCGCAGCGTTGTGTATGGAGTAACCAGTGTGTGGTGGTGAATCGACAGCAAAAGTTAGGAGACAGTGACAAATTTCAGCCGTTTGGACAGCCGTAGAGCAAAGCAACGAATATTCACTTTACTGATGAATACTGTTTGGTCTCTTGTTATAGTGGGCTGCTGTGTGTCCTCGCTCGTCTCGGCTGTACATATTTGTCTTCTTTGTATTCGTCGTCTTTGTGTTAGTGTCTTCATGTCAAACAACGTTGTTGTTTTCTACTGACTGTTCTCACAAAATACACCCACCAACCACTCGGCGATTTTAAGGATTCAGTAGAAGTTTTAGTTTTAAACTTCGCATACAAGAAAATGAAAAAAAGACAACACCAATAATATGTTTTTGTTTTTTCTAATGGCACTTGCCATGGAAAAGCTCGCTGAGGCAGTCAGTGATGTTAAGCCGAAGCAGCTTCCCTTGTTTGAGCCGTTTCTCGTCTAGGACCAAGAGTACGTCTTAGCTAATCCCGCATCACATTCGCTGGCACAGCTCCTTTTTATGGTGGTGGGGACACTCATAAATCTCACAGATTGAGCATAACATAACGCCATCCTGTACTCCCGGCGCCTATAATGCTAAGTTATCAAACTAGTTAGATGAGCACAAGATGAAAGAAAAAAGTTAATTTTTTTAACTACTAGAAAGGTAACCTTAAAAAACTAACACGAATGATAACCATTCGTCTCTTACACGAAGCGTACTTAAAATCAATTTTTAAAGTTAATTTGAACAAATGCATACTACCTGCAGGTGATTTCTTAACTCTTGATTGTCAAGTAGGATAAAAATATTATTTATTTATTGTCGAAGCAATCTTTGCACATATATGCGTGATGCTCTCCGCACATTGCTCTAGAACAAAACAAACAAAAACTGCGCGTCATTTTGCTCAAATTATATGGGCAAAATGCACAATTTTTTAAAAAAAATTTCGGATTGTTCAGGTCGTTGAAGGTTTAAATCCAGTTTTAGATGTTCACTTATAATAGTCCTTGTTGATGGGAGCAAAGTTGATATGTTGAGACGGTTCTGCATCCATGGAGCAAGAAGAACTTCGATAAAATCTTCATCTTCCGATTCATTCTCGTAAGTAAAATTATCTTCGTTAATTAATTCTTTCAATAGTTCACGAATAGCTTCTGGCCTACCCCACAAATGTTCTCCGTGAAAACGCTTCGACATCTCCAAACATACACAGAAATACCTTCTTAATACTAACGGCACAGATAACCATTCGTCTCTGAGACGACCATTGTTCTGGATATAGTACAAGCAGAAATGTTTCGGGGAAAAGGAATGTCCTCATCTCTAGTTCCCAATGTCATATAAAAGTACTGAGTAGAACGACCCATTTACCGTTATAGGGGGAGAGTAGTCAATGTTATTTCGTAAGCGTTCGTCCAGGAGACGAATGGTTAGCATTCTAGGGTTAAAAAAAAAGAGATGATACAGTACTCAGCTATTTCCAGAGTTAATCCCATCGGTGTCAAATCTCACACACATCTCTTCAATTTTTTTTTCTGAAGTTATAACTGGATGGAGGGGACAATGATTCGTTAACAAGTGGTGATTATGGGGTAAAGTTATAGGTAATCAAATTACCAACTGAAAAGGAAAAAAAATATTGGCAAATTACATTGTGATAATCTGTGTGACATGTATAAACATATAAACAAACACTGTAGGGCAGATGAACAGCAATTTTGCTTGAACTGGAACCCAAACCCGGGACGCCCTAATCACTGGGGTGACGCGCTACCTTTGAAACAGGACGTAGGCATAATAATATGTTAGACATTCAGTTTTGATTAATAATATTTAACTAAAATACTTATCTATTTCAAGTCAAAATTGTATTGCATAAATTATTTCGTTAGCTATTTAACTATTCAAGATTAATCTATGAAATATCAATGTTGTAAGTGTCGAAATTATGCATTCACATTATAGTGTAAATTTATAATCAAAATCATAATTCATTAATTCAATGAAGAAATTGTTGTCGTCTGCAAATACATAACTCAACGCATTTTTACAGACGATTAAGTTATTAGAAACGAGGAACTTCTTTAGAAATTTGTAGACTCATTGTGAAAGTTCAGAGGCCGATTTTCTAAATAAGTTCACTGAAACTGTTTGGTCAAATGAAATAATTTCCATCAATGGAATTTATAGAATTGGCGATTCAAAAATTATAATTGGATCTTTCAGCATCATTTTTTTCTAAATGATTTCAAGGATATGAAATTATGAAAGAGCTTCTGTCTTAAAGTCATTTCGTTACATTGCATTGCTTAATTTCAGTTTAATAATTATTATTGCAAATGATTTCTATATAATTTTGTTTGGTTGTTTTAAGTTATAAAGAGGTGCTATAAAAATTTTGATTTAATTATATATCAGGTTAATAACATGATGTTGTTTTCGTTAAGTCCTTATCACACGGCAAAATATTGTCTACACTTTCTTGGACAGTTTTTGATTTATGCCCACAGGAATCCGGTAAAGCAAGATTTTCGTCATCCTGAGTTTTTGTAAACTAGGTTGAAACCTTGGACGATAATGACGAAAATATCGTCTGCCAACGAAATTCAGCCAATCATGTGAAACTTTGACAGTGACTTAGTGTGGCAAGAATTGACGCCATTGACGCCAAACAAGTAGAAGCAATGAATAAAGGGTGATAAATACACTATAACGTACACCTATGTTTTTTGGTTTAACTGACAGAAAATACTCAAGTGACGTCGCTTTAGTGGCAGTTTTTACACGAAAGTATAGGCGGTATTTTGCAAGGTGATAAGGCTTTTAGGGTGGTTTGAATAATTGAAGACAAACAAATCAAAGCTCGAAATCGCGTAGGTAAGGAGTAAAATGGCAATATTCTTCAAAATTTTTTAATCACATATTTTCTTTTACCTGCTTTTACCAGTATTGCTTTATAAATATATATGCTTCTTTGGAAGCAAAAACGATTTTAAAAGGTTTACTTCTTTTACCAGTAGTACTTTTCCAAATTGGTGTATAATAATCGGCCGAAAATAATAATGTTCTCACATAATAACTTGAATTTTGCCATCGTAGATTTCAATTTTTGAATTCTTGTTTTAATTTCTATTTTGGGCCGAAATGATCTCAGATTTTAGTTTCCTAAGTGCACATTTTAAACGATGAGGTGTTTTGTGTTTTATTTTATGATAAATATCTTTTTTATATTTTCATTTTTGTTCCATTCCTTTCAAATTTTATGCTTTAATAAATATTGTTACTAGCGGGCGAGAGCCGAGGTTGGCGAGGAGCTTAGCACCAACCGTGTTGGTTTGGAGAAAGGAATATCTGTTTTATCGTTCATTAAGCACCGTGTGCGTTTGGGCGCGTGCTTGCTCGGCTATATAAGGGACGGGTTGCCTTAGTTTCAGCAGTTTTCCTCTTGGAACAGAAGCGTCTGTCTGGACTAGCGGATTACTTTCCTCTCTTGTTATTAGCAAGCTGTGCTTACGTTTGCTGTCAACGTTGTATTACTGAGCTCGCTGTGACTTACAGTTTACTGTGCTATACGATAGCTCTTTTGCAGTCTGTGTTTATTGTGCGTAAGACTTGCATTTACGCTGTAAGTGACTGTTGACTGCAGGATTGTTTTTATCTGAAGTTTTATTTTATCGAGTTATCCTTTAAATACCTGTAAATAAATTTGTCTGTGTTATCCTCAAGTAAAGTCCATTCAATCCGAACCCGCTACGCTAAAAACGTAGCAATATTTTAAAAACATTAAAATAATTTCTAAAATTTTCATTTTAGATGTTTTACAAGCGCTTTATGTTTTGTCAATTATCTTCCACAATTTTCTATATTTGTCACTTCATACCTTTTTGTTGATGCGTGTTCTCTGATCTATGGGATTTCTTTATTAGTTTTATTACTAGCCACCATTTGCAACTTGTTCTTTAGAAATTTAAATTTTGATTAATACCAGTTAAAATTTTCATTTTCCTGATTACTATGTAACTGAATTTTCTAGCATCAAACTGTGATAAAGCGTTAAATTAGTATTTTTTTAATACACTTTTACAACTTTTATTCTTCGTATAAATGGATTTGCATAACGGAGTCATGAGAGGTATTGTTGTTGTTATCAGTGACATTTGCCATGGACAAGCTTCGCCAAGGCATCATTGAGTTTTAAGCTGAAAGGAGCGTCTCTTATTTTTGAAGTAGCGCCAACTAAGGCCAAAATTATGTTTTAACTACACAATCATTACAGTCATTTGTATAGCTCTTTTTTACGGGGGGGGGGGGCATTATACACTTTACAGACTGAACGTAGAAGAACAATCATGCCCGAACCGGGACTCGAGTAAAACGCGCTATCCCTATGATAGGACGCTGACAGTTATGAGAGGGGGTTGAAGTTTGTTATCTGTAGTCTATACATTTTTTTTATTTCATATTCTTCTGGTACACTTAGTGTTTTTCTTTAGTTTAAAGCTATGGCAGTAAAGTAAATAAATATCTGATGAAGGCAAGGAAAAGAATTTAATATTAATACAAAAATAAGAATGTATTGTTGAAAACTAAGTAGATAACTATTTCTAAAGATTTTTAAAATTCAAAAAACACAGTATGACAACTGAATTGGTGTAGTTAAAAAGTTGAAGTTTTTAATTTTAGTATATTGAAGATACAAGTATTGCTAATTTTTCGGAAATTAGCATGAAAAAGTGCTGAAACATTAAAATATTGATGTTTTAATTTTTTTTAACTATAGTTGGCATCTGTTGTTCAAAATGTAGTTCACCTCTCAGACTCTCTTTCCTATAAAGTGCAAAAAAAAAAAATGTAGACAGACTGTCATTTCTTATTTAAAAAGATTGAGCACTGTTTACGAGGAACGTGAAGATCAGAAATTGCTTCATAGATAAGCAAGTTTTTACAACTCTATTAAATATAAAAATGATGTTGGATAGAGTTGTCTTCATTCTAATGATGAGCCATACTACTTAAGAGATACATACAACCTCGTAATGGGGATGTATACAACCATTACAATGCTTGCATTAATTTTAATGGTCATTTTATCATTCATATAATGCATTTACTCAGAGGGGAAGGTTGCGCTTTTGTAACGATTTTTACTAGTGATAAACATAATTCAAACATAACATTTCACAATAATACTCTTTTAGATTCACACGCATACGCATGCACACATAATTATATATATTTCCAGTTGTATATGTCGTTGCTGTTTTTAGTTTATGTATTGTAAATTTCATTTATTTTTTTTCACTTTTCATTTCATTTAACTTATTTGATAAATGCGGAGTTGAAATTTTGTGACTGGTTTGTTCTCATTTTCTAATGAATTAAAATATCCTAAAATTTTACACGTTTTTGTTTGCTTCATTTCAGTATTTCTCTAATTAAAGTAAATTTAATCACATTTCGAAAATGAATTTTCAGTTGTACTTACTTTTTAGAATTTTGAGCAAAATATTTTCGTTCGAGTTTCTATAATATTTATAGTTATGAACTACAATGAAAAACACAAACACCAGAAAGTGTATAAAATAAAAAAAAAATTATATTTTGTAGCATTGTTATATAAGTATTTTCTAATGAATCGTTTTAAAAGTCTATTTCGATAAATGTTTATAATTAAAACATACACACACACACGTTTTTTTTAAAATTTCTTTCTTTCTCTCTGTGTAAAATCTGATTTAAAAATACTTTTTTATTATTTGGTTAATTTGATTTATGTTATAAAATATTGAAGATAATAAAGACGGAAAGAAAATTCAATTTATTCATCCGATCTTCTAAAAAAATAGTAGCAAATTAAATAATTATAGTCGAATTCCAATTTTATTAAATTAATTGCAATGAAATATTTAGGAAAAACTGCAATTAAATTGTTCTTCAATAAAAATTAATATATCAATTTATTAATTTTATAAAATAAACTTTTCGTTAAATCCTGCATAGAATATTTAACTATAATCTTTAAATAAATAACTTACAGGACAAAGGATTTTTTTTTTATTTTAGAATATAGAAAGAATTCAGAACAGTATATTTTGTTGCTGTTTAAAAAAGAATTCATTTTATCTGTTTTTCTCTCCTGCATTTTAAAAATATTTATTTAATATCGAATACCAAAATGTTCTTTTAAATACAAATATATGCCGATTTGTGCTGTCATCTATATTCTATTTGAAGAAAGAAATATGATTCAATGTCTTATTGCTACTTTCTGTTCAGTTGCGCCATCTATCGACCTCCATAACCATTAGTGAAGCTTATAATTTATTAAACCAATCCTGGCAGGTTTTGCTTCTCTTTACTACATATGTCGGAAGTTTCATCTTCCTGAATATATAAGAATGGACGAAGATCATTCTTGTAAGTAGACAAATTACCGTATCTCATTCTATACCAGTTATTTTAATCTCCATAATTACTCATAACTTTCCAATATGGCGACATACAGAAAGTATTTCTCAGTCAATATTATAAACGAAATGAATCACAACATATGATCTGTTTGTTTAACAAATATATGTTAATTTTTGCTTTTTTTGAAAGATCTTTCTTCATATAAAGTGTTTTCTTTGATCTCAGAAGGATCAATAGCTCCAAAATTTTGATATTTCTCTTATTTTTGCAAATATCGATCCAAAAGATAGGTGTAGTCGGTAAACATTAATAATTCTTCGCATCCTTCTAAAATGTGAGAGGATGCTTTCTAATTCATGTTTTCTTTGCATTGATGTTAATTGTTGCAAATTTAGAAATGTTTTAAAGTCTACTATTAATATTTAATGTATTATAATAAACAAATCTTTATTGTAAATATGAAAAAAGAATACATATGGCAGATAAACATTTCTAAAAAAAGAATTATTGTTAGGTTTTAATTTACACTGAACAAAATTAAATCAAATATAAATATATCAGTTGAATTTACTGTCAGCTGATATTCCTTTTAATCCTAAAATATAACATAATTAAATAAATAAATGTTGCAATGAAAAATATTTATTAATCAATATTTTATCAAAAATTTTGTAAACAATGAATGTGATTTATTATCAACTGAAATGATTTTAAATTTGTGTACTAATTATAGATTTATTTAATGCTAAAGAAAACACTATTCTACATTTCACTATGAAAATAATTTTTTTTAAATTAATTATTTATACAAAGATATCTAAAATTATTTTCACCATTTCAATTTTGAAAATAAATATTATATAAAATTTATGAAGTATCAGAAAGTTACTAAAGCAAAACCATATAGCACTTAATGCTATTCAGATTGTAATTAGTTATTTAATTAACTTTTCAATTGTTTTTGCTATCAAAATTATTAATATTAAATGAATTAAATAATTACATATACTTGTAAAACAAAGAAGTGAAAAATACATGGAAATTTAAAAAATAAACCAATTGTTATAGTTATACATATTCAAAATATATACTTTTACATTTATGTGAAGTGTACAGTAATATAAATAAATAATATCAAAATTTAATAATTTTAATAATATTAATGATGATGATATTTATATAGCAATGAAGTTAAAAACATATGGGTATTCAAAATTAATTGCATTACTACAGAACTTGTAAAAAGATTGTTAAAAGATCTAACACTTGCAGATTGACTTTACATATATTTATCATTGTATTCATTCTCATTTTTCAGAACTATTAATCATTTGAAACTGATCCTGAATCATTGATTTAAATATTTTATGTATGTATTTGTTATAAATTTACAATTAATATGTACCATTTTTTAAGAAAAATAAAATAAATATTGTATTTCACGAATATTATAAAAGTTTTACTTTGAAATGTTAATTGAATTATTACAGAACTTCTGGGGAAAATGAAAAAGTTAAAAAAAATACAGGCTTACTTTCTCATTGCATTCATTCTCATTAATATTTGTATTCTCACTTTGCAAAATCATTAATCGTTTAAAACTGATCCTGAGTGACTGATTATATTTAATTTATATTTGTAATAAATTTACAATTAATGTGTACCTTTTTATAAAAAAAAATTAAAAGAGCATTATATTTCTTATAAAATTCTTTACATGAAATTGAAATTCCTTATAAGAATTTCTTAAAATTATCGTTATTTTTGTAAAAGCATTAGAATAGCGTTTTATAATTTTCAAACAATTAAGGTTATTTACGTACATTATGAGATTTATGATAATTTGATTTCCGTGTTTATAGATATAATTAATTTTTAATCCGTAAAGAGAAATATTGAAAATATTACGTTGTAAGTTTAAGCTTAATATATAAAAGAAAATCATATGTACATATATGCGAACTTTTTGATAATACGGTTTTTTAAAGGAAATATTATCATTAAGGAAAACAATGTGTGTGAAAAATTCTTTCTCATAGTTGATTTTCGTATCATTGATAAATTTTTAAATTTATTTAATGAATAATATATATTTCAAAATAAAAATTATTTTAATAATAAATATTTATTGAATTTTATATTTAAGCTTAATAAAGTTTTTTTGGGGGAAAACTTCTCTATTTTGTAATGAATTTAGTTATTAACAAAAATTATCTTAAGATGTTCCCTTTTTTCCTAAATATATACCAAAATGAAACTAATTTTGAAAAATTATTTTTGATGCATAATGTTTATAAAAAATTAGATATGGTAAAAGTTTTTTTTTTTTTTTTTGAAAAAAAAAGAATTGTTTAAGAAATATACTTGTACTACATTAGTTATCATAAATTTTCTGGGATCTATTTTAAATTATCGAAATTGCATAAACTGTCTCAGTCTTCTAATTAATTTAAATACTTTTATATTTTGTTGTTATCTTGAGTTACGCTTCTATGATTAAATATGAGATTAAGAATTAATTCCTAATTTTCATCATTTTCTTCAGTAACAAGTTATTTTGTCAGGAATATTGATTATACATGCTATTTACTACACATTTTATTCATAAAGATAGTGTTTTGATATATACAAGGAAATGTTTTTAGAATTCAATACGCAACAAACATTTCAATATCCTTACATATGCTCTGTTGAATTTCCACATGAGCACTTCTAACTGATTTAAATTTCATGACTTCATAAAAATACTGAAAAATGTTGTAGTATGAATGATCTTACTTCTAACATTCACTGTGTTTAAATTTAATTTTTAATTCTCTTATAGATAATAAATAGAATTTTTCTTCTCGTGTTTCAAATGCATTTTTATTTTACTATTATTTGTTGAAGTTATCTAGATAGGATTGATGCTCACATCGTTAAAATGCAAAGATATAAGCCTGTATTTTAACACCAGAATAAAATCTAGCAATCAAAAATCAGAAGTAATGAAAAGGATTTTTTACTTTAATAAATGCATAACGATTAAATAAATATAATAATAAATATTTTTTTTATAATTTAGGACTGTGTAAAAACTATATTTATGTAGATTTTTTATAGAACTTTATTGAAAAAAACAACAACCCAAAACCTTGCTTTATATTTTAACTGATTAAAAATCATAATTAAAATTTGAAAAAAAAATGCTTTTAAATGAGTAATTAATCCAAATATATTTTCCAAATTTGGTAGCTTCAAACATACATTCACAATCGCACATACGCACACACACTTCCGTGCGCACATAGCCACACCCATATACTCATACACATGCACACATTTATAGTTACACTCACACACAAACACGTACGTACACACACACACACTCACAA
>JAOUZG010049478.1:191740-215326 GCA_026289955.1 Argiope argentata
TCTGTGTTTTATTATTATTTTATTTGTTTATATTGAAATATTCGGTCAGAAAAACTTTCTTTGAATAGTTTTAGTTCAAAAAGTAACAGAAATCTATAAATTTTGGTGTTACATTTCCTACATCAAACTGAAAAAATTCCTAAGTTATAGTTTTTACAAACAGATAGACAGACTAAAAAATATCAAAAGCATCTTTTTCGGAAGTCTGAGCCGACCCCTTTCACAGGCGTAGCGTGTCTTCCCCGTGAATTGGACATCATGGGTTCAAATCCCGGTTCGGGCAGGGTTGTTCTTCGTCTGTTCTATCTGTGATATGTGTGAATGTGCCCCCCTCCCCTGGAAAAAGTGGCTGTGCAAGCGAATGTGATGTGTGTGAAGTTAAGACGTACTTTTGATCCCTAGTTGGCACTACTTAAAAACAAGAGACGAACCTTCGGCTTCAAAACTGTGACAGTGTCAGCGATCTTGTCTATAGTATTTGCCATTTCAAACAACAACTTGATTCTGAAACTTGGAAATATGTTGAGATAATAAGTGGTTCTTCTTATTACGACAAGGATTTTTATTTTGAATATTTGGTACACTAGAGATTAAAAGCATTTACCAAAATCATTCATAATAAAGAATGTCTTTCTATGCATTTTTCCTGTCGGCTTTCTGGCACAGAGGTAGCACGTCTTCCTCGTGTTCTGGGAGTCCCGGTTCGGGAATGGTTGTTATTCTGTGTGCTATCTGTGAGATGTGTGAATGTGCCCCCCTGTAAAAAGGGACTGTGAAATCAAATGGGGTGAGTGTGTAGCTAAGGCGTACTCTTGGCCTTATTTGGTGCTACTTCAAAAACAAGAGACGCTCCTTTTGGCTTAACTCTACTACTGTATCAGCGGGGGGCTTGTCCATAGGCAAGTGCCATAAGTAACAACAACAATATGTGTTATTCCTACTTCCTTTTTGTAGTAATTTTTTTATCTATTATAAAATAATATCTAATGTTATTAAACCCCAAATGTAATTTTGATGTCATTCAAATATGTACAAAGTATATTTTCATTTCTTATTTATATGACAAATATTTCAAGTCTTATGTCAGCTATTTTTACATCATTTTACATTTCTTTTCTCTATGAATAAACTAAATAGAAAACTTTAAAAAACTTTCGGTCATATATTGTAAATGCCATTTAAAAGGCTTCCTTTCAATGTAGATGAAAAAAATATTGCTGAATTTACAAGGTAACGTCATTACATCTGGTGACAAAGCGATTCCGAGAAGAATTTTAATGAACATGAAATTTATAATCTCATATAATCTCCTAAGGAATAATAAATCAAAATTATCTTCTTACGAGATTACAGATTTAATTTTCATTAAAAAAATAAAGAGTTGAAAGCATTCAGATTTCTTTTTGTAAAGACTTTTCTGGTATTTTTTTTTGTCCATAGTGATTTTATTTCTTATTAACCATTAATAATACCCAGAATAATAATAACATTTGCTTGAGTTGCTTGTTAAGCTTCTTAAAGTGATGATTATTTATAAAATCTAAATTAATTAATGCTAATTATAAAGCAATTATGAAAATATTTTCGCATCTGATTTTTCAATATTTATTTTTATCGTCTGCAAATTTAGTTTTGAAAGAAATGAGAGTACTTTTTTACACCAAAAGGTTTTTAAATCCTCTGGAATTGTGTCCTTTTTTGTTAATAATAATATTTGAAGAAATTTATACAATTTAATTAAAATTACGAAATTGGAATTTGAAGGCAAATAAATAAGGATTTTCTAAAAAAAATATTCTCTAATCCAATTTGAATTATTATATTGATTATAAAAGAATCTTCCAGTTTTTTTAATAGCTTTTGTCGGAAAAATGATGATGATGTCGTGTCCGCTTCACCGCGGAAAGAGGGGTGCAGTAGCTTCTGAGGCTATGAACCCCTTAGCACCCGAGGGCAGAAGTCTGACTTCTAGCTCATATGAAGATGAAACACACACACATACGCTTGCCTAGCCCCTTTTTACAGGGGGGCACATTCACCCATCTTACAGATAGCACACAAAGGAACAACCATGCCCGAACCGGGACTCGAACCCGGGACCTCCAGAACATGAGGCAGACGCGCTACCTCTGTGCCAGCAAGCCGGCGTCGGAAAAATGATTTTTAATTAATATACAAATAATTTCTTAAGTGATTCTCATGACATTATTTCGTATTATAGTTGAGAGTATATGTGATTGCCAAAGGATGCTTTTAAAAGTTACAGAATTTAATGAAATATAAAAAGTCGCAATTCGAAAACAATTGAATATAGACTTTTATTAATAATATTTTTTTCAGTGGATTTGAGTTACAGTAATGATGATCAGATAATATTCTGCTCAATTGCTTTTGGATGAGAGTTGACATTTAATTAATATAAATATGATTACTTTAATGAGTATTATTAATTTATCTATTAAGTCTTTTTTACTTAAGAGTTTATGTGATTGCAATTTGGAAGGGAAAAACTTTGAGTAGTTTGGATTTTCATGGAGTTCAATTTATAATTGGATACTAATTTTTCATATGGAACAAATTTTGAATAATGAGGTCAATAATTGGAGGGTATTTAAATGTGAATTTTGAAGAAATATGAACTATTTTAAACGCTTTATGTGTCTCAGATGACTGAATGCAAAAATTATTTCGGTTTTTAAGAAATTCTGATAAAGTTGTTTGTTTTGGCGAAAAGAATTCATTGCCCAGAATTTTTCATCAATTTTATCTTTTAAATAATTTCCAAAATTAAGCATGTTTTGTGTTTTAGAGTGATACAGAATCTGAACATGTTTTGAAATTCTGCTGATTAGTCAATAAAATAAAAACAAATTAGATTTACCATTTTGGCAACAAGACTATGTAGAAATATTTATTTTTCTTGCACCTGAAAGAATTCTGTTCTTATACGTGTTGATAGACAAACATTCCATCTTTGATTATGTAAGTTTCGAAATAATGTATACATTCATAAATTTAATATAAAGATAACATTAAAATATCAATAAAATATGATCGTCTAGACGAGGTTTATTCAATTAACCTTACCTTGAAACTGAATTCGAGAAATTAAATGACGAAAACTGTAATAAAATTTATTTTACACATTGACAAAGGACTTAGAAAATTAAAAATAATTATTTTCAGAACATTTTAAATGTAAATGCATAATATCATTAAAGAGTTAGATAATATCATTTAAGATTTTCTAATCTTTAATAATAACTATCATTTATATCAAACACTAATCATTAAAACCGGTAAGAAACAAATGATGACACACTAATTGAAAAAAATGATATTCTGAATTGTAAAATCAAAATGATGATGAATCAAAAATAGTAGGAAATGCCGTTGTAATTATCATTAATCTTTGCTACATGAATAATAGATTAATAACTACAATAGAGTACAATAAAATAAAATGAGTCATATATTTTTCAGATGATGATTCATGAAAAAAATTAAGGATCAAAACAGCAAGGTTGACAAAAAGTATTTCATAGAAAGACGTTCCGGAAAAGAAAACTTTCAGCTTCTAAAATTTCCTTATACACAATAACTTGCGAAAGATACTCGTCCTTCAGTTTTACTTTCCTCTTTACAGGAATACGAAAACAAACCTATATGCATTAAGATCAATTTATTCAGACTTTAACCATTTTTAAAAAATACAACGTTTTTTTAGAAAACTTCTTAATTCTGAAGCAATACTTAAATGTTGACGATTCATACTATTTCGAATTTTAGTTTATCCTCTAATGGACAGACTCCCTTTTATCTAAATTTACTGTTTAAAATATGATCTATAAAAATATTTTCTATACCTCTTATATTTCTTCTCAGCAATATGTTTTCCATTCTTAGCTATAATTAAAATCCCATTAAACCTTTTTTCGTTGTTTTTTGAAATTTTCTTTATTTACAAAGAATTAAGTATGGCGAGAAAATTACAAAAACATTACATTTGATTTTTTATGCACATATGGGGATAATTAGTTATTTTAATTATCATTTTATAAAAAGTTATAGTTAATTATATCATAAAATGATTAATTATCACTATGTGTTTGTAATACAGAGGTTATTGACGCAAAAAAGAATGAAAAATTATAGAATAATAATAAAGAATTATAAAGTACTAAAAGGAAAGAACTATTTTGGAATAAAAGACTTGTAACTACTTATTAAAAAGAGAATTATTGTTTGAAATTTTTAAATATACTTTTCTGTAAAAATGTATAATGAAAATATGCTATGTATTTAAGGACAAGGTATTTGTCTTACAAAGACAAATATTCGTATTTTATAATTATAAGGGATTGTGGGATTCATGTCTTGAAAAGTCTTAAAGTGAAATAGGTAAAATTGTTTATTAAAAAACTTAAAGCAGTCAATTACTGCTTTTGCATGGAAAGAAGATTCAAAACGCATATCTGAAAGCATATTCGTATTTTTCTATAGCAAAAAAAATCATTTTGGCAGAAATCAATTGTTAAGCCTTAAATACGGTACTACGTCTTATAACGTCGACGCTAATGGTTTAGTAACTCATTGGCAATGGATTCAAATTTGGCCACAAGCAATCGACGCCAATGAAACCAATAGAAAGGCGGATGGCAGTTTATGGTTTAAACCATTTTTAAAATGTGGTGGTTTTTTGCCATTATTGGATGTTCAGCAACTCATTGGCGACGCCTTTACATTTTGGCGATTAAGATCAATGGTCTAATACGTATGTAACATATACATCTACAGAAATAAAAAAAAATAAGAAACTTAACTATTTTACAGCTTTAAAAATTCAATAATGCGTTCTGTTGTTCATTAGCTTTTGCTGAGGCATATGTTTAAATGCAGAATAGTTCATAGAATCTTGTATCAAAACTATTTCATGGGAGAAAAATGGGATTATGTTTTGATCCTTGATGAAATATTATTTTACCTAAAATTAAAATTATAAACAATGGATTTTAATAATCACGGCGTAATAAAAATTTGCCAAGTAAGCTTAGGTAAGAAAATCGCCAAATAGACATCCATAAAAATAAACTAATACCTACTAGTTCACCACATTCAATCAATATAAATATACAGATGATAAGCAAAATACTCATTTTCATTAATATAATTTAAATACTTTGTTTTCCTGCTGTCTTTGCGCATTTATTCGCTGAAAACTTGATTTGATATCATCATCAAAATCTCTCTCATAATTAATACGCAACATCGAAAGACCTCTCGCTGTCTTTATTTTTAATGAAATTCGTATTATAAATTATTCAGGAGATATGATTATGCGGATTAGGCAGGAAAATCAGACGACTGCAGATTGCAAACTTCTAATTAACTAGAGTTGAGGGTCTCGGGATTTAATCTGGCATTTCGAATTTTAAATCGGGGGGAGTGGTATTTTATTTGTCCCCTTAATGAAGAGTGTAACTGAGATTATTTGGAAACTCAGCATACAGATGGGGAATGGAATTTTCTCCAATTTCAATGCATAGGTGGGGAATCCTAATGCTTACTAATCCAACGTGATAAAGTGATTACTAATTGTAGACTGAATACAGGAATTTATATAAACGTTTCTCTATTCATGTAGATTGGAAATAAAATTGGGATTTGAGGAAATTATAATAGAAGTAAAAGACGGAATTGTATTGGGGAATTTGTTCAAACTGCATGTTGATTCTTAACCCTAGAATGCTAACCATTCGTCTCCTGGACGATCGCTTACGAAATAACTTTGACTACTCTTCCCCTATAACGTTAAATGGATCGTTCCACTCAGTACCTTTATCTGACCTTGGGAACTACATATGAGGACATTCCTTTTCCCCCGAAATATTTCTGCTTGTAGTATATCCAGAACAATAGTCGTCTCAGAGACGAAGGGTTATCAATCCCGTTAGTATTAAGAAGGTATTTCTGTGTATGTTTAGAGATGGCGAGGCGTTTTCACGGAGAAAATTTGTGGGTTAGGCCAGAAGCTATCCGTGAATTATTGAAAGAATCAAGTGAGGAAGATCATTCTACTTTCGAGAATGAATCGAAAGATGAAGATTTTATTGAAGTTCTTCTTGCACCATGGATGCAGAAGCGTCTCAACACATCAACTTTGCCCCCGATCAACAAGGACTTTTAAAAGTGAACTTCTAAAATTGAATATAAACATTTAACGACCTGGACAATCCGAAATTAAAAAAAGAATAAATTGTGCATCTTGTCCATATAATTTGCGCAGAATGACGCGCAATTTTTGCTTGTTATGTTCAAGAGCAATGTGCGGAGAACATCACGCATACATGTGTAGAGATTGCTTCGAAAATAAATAAATGATCTTTTTTATCCTACCTGACAATCAAGAGTTATGAAATCCTCTGCAGGTAGTATGCTTTTATTTAAATTAGCTTTAAAAATTGATTTTAAGCACACTTCGTCCAGGAGACGAAAGGTTATCATTCTTGTTAGTTTTTTAAAGGTTACCTTTCTCGGGTTAAACAGCAATTAAGTCTAAGGAGAATAATGTATGGCACGATATTGTATGATGGATTGCAACATTATATTAGAATATTAAATTTTCAATGTTATAATATTATATTGTGAAAATTATTTAATGTTGTGCAATATTATGAGGCATTATATTGTTACAAGCAGGCGAACGCCGCGGAAACTCACCAAAGGAGTAGGTGTTGGCGACGGCTTGAAAAGATCTGGGGCCAGCAAAGTTGATTTGGCGAAAATAATAGACTGTTAGCTGCTGGATTGTTCATGAAGCGCCGCGTGTTTCCAAGCTCTAGCTCGCTTGGCTGTATAAGGGACAAGTTGCCTTAGTTTCGGAGGTTAGAACCACAGAGGAGGATATGATTCCTTATCATGATGTCACGAAGAAAGATGACGTAATTTCACCGCGGAATATTTCCAAGTCACAAACATCAACAGCGGTGGCGCTACTGTCTATGTGAATGCCCATGCTTAAAAAGTTGCGATTAGTGCCTATGATAGTGATATCTATGGATGATATCCTTCTATGTGGCTAGAGTTTTCTTTCGGAAGAGAAGCGTCTCGCTGGACTAGTGGATTACTTTTCTCGCTTGTTATTAGTGAGCTGTGTTTGCGTTTGCTGTTAACGTTGTGTTATCGAGCTCGCTGTGATTTACTGTTTACTGTGCTATACGATAGCTGTTTTACAGTCTGTTTTTATTGTGCGTAAGGCTTGCATTTACGCTGTAATTGACTATTGACTGCTGGATTGTATTTATCTGAAATTTTTACTTTATTAATTATCCTGTAAATAACTGTAAATAGCCGTAAATAAATTTGTGCTGTCCTCATACAAAGTCCATTCAATCCAAACCCGCTAGGCTGAAAACGTAACAATATTATTTTATGCATTGTTCAAGCATTCAATATTATACAACATTCTACGGCATTTTAAGATATTATATTATTATTCAATATTTTACGGCATTGTAGGATATTATATTATTATTCAATATTCAATGCTTTTATATGATATTGTGACTATTATTTAATATTTTATTGTATTGTACAATTTATGTGTACTATTATAGAAAAAATTACTGCTTTTTAAAGTATAGAATAAACATTGACAGGAAATGAGAAATGATAAGATTTTATCTCAAAATTTATAAAACAAAGTTTTAATTCATACCGTATTTTTGACACAGCATAATCCAGAAAGTTCCACTAAAACTCGAAATCAAATCTAATTTCCAAAATTAGATTATCACTTTCACCTACTTTTCAGAAAACTATTCGTTTTCGTAAGTTTTAAACTAGGACTTGAAGAGTATCTTAAATTTTTCAATACTGAAATAATACTTCAAGCATTTTAGAATTCCATCGCTTTATTTAATTTTTCAACTTACCAGATGCCAAAAGTTTAGCAGTTTATCATCAATAGTTATACAAAAAAAGAAACGAAAAAGCATTAATAAAAAAAATTGTTTGCTTTTACTTTTTCGTAATATTTTAAGTGAAATAAAAATAGTAATATTCGTAAAATGAATGTAAAAGAATCGTCCGCTAAATGTCAATTAACAGATTTAGATTTTGACATTTATCAAACAATCATATAAGCAGAATCGGTAAAAGCAAAGTTGCCAACTGAATTTAGATATTTGATTTTAAAATTAAAAACAATTATTATTGCCACATTATTTCCAGTTATTGTGTAATGCTATGATTACAAAATTTATGAAATTGATATAATGAAAAAAAAAAGCATTAAATGAGGAATTGATATCAAGCTATGAAACTACAGAATTATTTTTCAACCGATCCTTTCTTGTAAGATTTTTCTTCTTCGTATTTTTGTAAGAAAAGAAATTTCTAATTAAACAGTATTATTTCTCCTCCAAGTATAATGAAACCAATATGCATGGTACAGCAAACATCTTATAAAATGTTTATTTGATATTATAAGAAGCAAATTTGGAAAGACTAAAATAATTTCAGCAGAAAAATACTCTACAAATACCACAAACAGTGTTAAATACCAAAATTCCAAATAATTTTCTCTCTCAAATATATATAAGAATGAATTTTTGTTTACCAAAATTGATGAAAAACATTATTTGCAAAATTTGCAGGTTCTTTTAAGAGTAACGCTTGTTCGCCAAAGTTAAATTTTTAATTAGATTTTCAACAAATGTAATGCAGCCAGGTTTTAATTGTAATGCTAAAAGTCATTTGATGCCATATTTTTATACTCATATAGTGAATTTTTGGTGAGTTTTAGGAAAATACTCGCCAAAACTAACTTTGAAACGCTTGGTTTTCATAAATTAGTAATTTATTTTGAAGATTTTAAAAATTTAATTTCTCCGTAACGTTTACTTTTAAACTCTATAACAGACCTTCATGCCAGAAGTCACTTACAAGGCAATGGAGCACAACAGTTACAAAATATTAACTTTAGGAGGGAATTCAGTAATTTTACAGAATCTTTCGTACAATCCTTGGCGAGTTCTTTGAAGATTAACTACTGGCATGCATTAATAATGGTACTTAAGTATCTAAAATTCAAATTTTTGTTTTAGAAGCACTTTTCCTAACTGATTGTTAAAAAATGTGGCACAGAAATATATTTGGGTAAAGGTTACGTACAATGTGCCCCTTGCCGCGCCAAGAATGCCAAATCGCCAATAAAGATAGCGGACAAAGTAAACAAACACTTCTAAGGGATAGTTACGGTTACAACTTTTCTCAATAAAATTATGATTTTTTTTAACCTACAAACATTTTCTTTTCATGTTTTTTTTTTGAGCCCCGGGGCCTCCGGCATCGGTTGACGGCCCCGGGCAGATTTTTTTTAACTTAAAGAGCATCCTACGGCTTTGCTAGGCCCGGGAGCGGGAACCTAGTAGCTTCGCTAGCAAACTGAACATAAGGAATGTGCGGATAACATGAACAGTAAATAATAAATAATTGATAAAGACAAAGATGCAAAAAGAATGGATTTAATAGGAAAGTTTAAAGAACGAGAAATGCGAATAATTCTATTGCAGACGGTTTTTAAAGAAAGAAAGCAGACAACTTCGTAAAGAAGTGAATCAGACGATTTTGTGAAATCTCATACTGACAATTAAAATGAGTAAAAGAATAAATATTTTATATTCGCATTAAAAATATAATTGAAACTTCTTATTAACTATACATAAAAAATCCTAATTATAATAATGATCAAAAATAAAATATTTGATATTATTTTTAATTTAACATTTTTCATAAAAGAGTTGAAGCTCATGTACAACTCAACCATTGCAGGAAGAAGTAAACAAAACATCATTAGGGTTACTACAAGAGCTTTGTGTTGGGTTGCCATATTGGCGACAAACTCGTTGGCACACTAATGACCATTTTAGCCTATAGTATTCACAAAATATATAACAAACTCCCATACTTTTAAAATCATTGCAATTTTTGTTACTTTTCTACTATTCGGGCGCCATCGAAATATCACCAAAGAATTTTGGCAAGATTCAACATTATTTGACGATTTTAGGCTTGAAAATAACAGTAAGAAATTTGACGGAATTTAACATTATTTGACGCTTTTTCACTTGCGCTCTAAAAGTATCGTTTTCTTTTCTTTATAAATTGATTTATCAGCAAAAAATTTTAATGCATTTTTATATATATATATTTAGCTTTAACAATCAAATTTATCTCTAACTTTCAAAACAAAATATTTTTTTTACAGGATGACCCTCTAAGATGAGTTTCATGAAAGAGAGAAGTGGAATCCCACCGATAAAAGAAAACTCAGTCGACATGGAGGGGAACGACAGCTTCTGGCTACAAATAATGGCAGAATGTGAAGCCAACTCGCCAAATAAACTCCCTTCTTCCAAATCGCTGCTTTTCCTTGGCGACAACGACGCACAGAAATCCCAGTTGGTAGCTAGACTTCAAGGAACTAGTGAGAAATATCGCAAGGGAAATGGCCTTGAATATTATTTCCTAAATGTGAGAGATGAATATGGAGAAAACCAAACCAAGCTGGACGTGTGGGTGCTGGACGATGATCCATCGTTCCAAAGACTCTTAAAGTACGTGTTGAATGAAAACACCATATCAGATACCACTGTAGTTCTTACGGCCACCATGACGAAGCCTTGGGACATGTTCCGCTGCATTTGCGCCTGGGTCGAGATTTTGCAAAAGCATGTAGAAAAACTGCAGATTCCTGCAACTGCCTTAGAAGAGCAGAAGTCAAAAGTTCTGCGGCGTTTCCAAGAGTACGCCGAACCCACAATGAGCATCTACGGAAACTTGGAGGAGCAGAGCAGCTCGGCAGAGATAGAAAATAATTTAGGATTGGAAATAATTGTAGTGATTACTCAAACAGAGTACATGTCGGTGCTACAGTCTGAATTTGGCTACATTGATGAACATTTCGATTTCATACAGTTTTCGCTCAGGAAATTTTGTTTAACCTACGGGGCAGCTCTTCTCTACCTATCTGTGAAAGAGGACAGGAACTGTGATATATTGCTAAAGTATATTTTACATAAGATATACGCTTTTCCCTTCAGAATACCCGCCATGTTTTTGGAAAAAGACTCGATATTTGTCCCAGCGGGCTGGGACAGCGAAAACAAGATCCAGGCCCTTGCCGAATCCTTGGCGACCATCGCGTTCTCTTCACCTTTTGAAGATGTCATAGTAAAACCTGGTCGTCTTTCTGACACTAACAGAATATTATTGGAAGTAGAGGCCCAGAACGATCAAGAATTCCTCGCATCAATACAGGCACAACTCCTTAGACAACCAGTTGAGAATGTTTCCGAATTCAGCAGGGACAGCACTGTTTCTTCGACAGTGACGCCAAGAAATCCGCCAAGGCGAGTACAAAGATCACCTCAAAAGAAGCAGCTGGAATCGAAGTTGTCCAGTGGAGAAGGGGACACCGTTTTGCAGTCTTTCTTTAAAAGCTTGCTGAAAAGGCAAACCAGTGCTCCTGCTGAAAGACCGGCAGGGTTTTCATCAAATAGGTGTCAGGCCTCCACTGCATCCGGTTCTTCATCTAATTTCGACAGAAGCACATCTCTTGAAAACACTTCTAGTAATTACAGTAGAGGTAGCATAGGATCAAAGAGTCTAGGTTCATCTGTTGATTCCTCCTACCAAACTAGAAGAAACAGTGAAGGCGAGAGCTTAGAGGCGGTAGACGAGCTTAACCCGGCAGACAGTTGCACCAGTCGAATCCCAAACGAAACGAACAAACCTACATCAGAAGCAAGCTCAGACCCTTTCTCGGATTTTATGAAGAAGTACAAAGCCCAATCGGGTGTTGCACAACCGAGCGCCAACCCTGATATCGATGAAGAACTGCATGATGAAGATGTTCATCAACTTCCGGAGTACTTTATGAGCAGTCAAAGTTCTAGTCAATGCCCTGCTGACTGCTGTTTCCAGACTAACGGCACAACGCCAAATGGTAATTTTGGCTCGGATATGGACAACTGCATAGACAGGGTGAAAAGTAAATACAACCCACCCCTCAGACTTTTATTGGAATCCAACCATGAGCCACTCAAAACGAAAACTAGTTCTGCGAAGTCTATCAATGGTGAATCCAAGAAAGAAACGTCGCCTTCTCTTGAAAAAGAAAATCCGGTTGCCTTACAAAATTCTGATCCCTTGATCAAAGGTAACGTTGAGGAATTTCAGAATCCTTTGCCCTCGTTGCATCGTATCTCAATGGCAGCTGGTGATGTCCTCAAAGAGACATCAAAGGACAGCAAGAGTGGATAATAGGGTAACTTTTGTGCTTCCTGAACACCAATTATAACCCATAGTATTTATTGTTTATTGTTTGTTCTCTTCTAAAATCTTTGATGTGATATTATGCATGGGTGTTATTTTATGTATGTATTTCCTTATGTCTTGTTGTTGAATGTTTAATTTATTATATCTATGTCGAATTAAAAGATTTGTTGAATGAAAAATGAATTAATAGTTTAGGCAAAGAGAGAAGAAACAATGCCAGGTTATGTTTGTATGTAAGATATAAGAGTTTTGTGTTCCTACTGGAAATCAAAGGATTTCGGATCATATGAAGCGAAAAAATGTTAAAATATTGTGTTTACATTAAATATATAAATGTTTTGCGGTCTTACTTAAAATAAAATGCTTATAATCTCTATTGTGAGTACATTTATAAATGAAATGAGTTTTGGATCTTAAATTTAATTTGCTTTAATAATGTTAAATGGTTGCTTGTTTATAATGTTGGCCTAGCATAACACCCCAAGTGCTTCCTTCAATATTTGATGGCTTCTTCAAAATATGTGAAGCATATCTCTCTAGCTAGCAGAAATGAATATTTTATGTGAGTTAACAAATTAACAAGAAAGCTGCCTTGAAACATGTATCATTTTAGTAGTAGTTAGGAGGATGCCTGTCATTTTTTAAAAATTTATTGTATTCAAGTGATCTGTATCAAAAAGTAGAGAATTGTGTGTGAAATATATCGTGAATATTGGCTCAAAAGATTTTGCTTGGTACATTTATTAAAAACTGATGTATAATAAAATATCTGAAATGCAAATTGTGAAGTACTGTGATTCGCACACACACACACAGACACACACACACACACACATCATGTTTGAAAATTGATGAAAAACTAGTCGCTTTTGAGGACAACATATTTTTCCAGATTATTGTTTTTTAGACAGTGTCACATATCATGACACAAATAATGACACCTTTCTTATCAATCCAAGTTTATTATATTATAAGGATTAAATGACTGATGAATAGTTACATATGTAGAATTAAGTTTCAAATTTTATTTAAACTTATTTCTCCTAGTTTCCACCTAGCTTTTGCCAACACAACTCTTCTCCGACTCAACCATCACCATTCCCAAGCAACTGTTCCCCTCACTTCACTTGATATCCTTTTAGTAGAGAAGCTGCGAAAGAAACGTGGATGTAAGAGACATGACAGATAGTTAAGTCATTATAAAGAATGTAATTTTTAAAATTCAACTTTTTTATGTGAAAAGGCTACAAGCATGAATTTAAATGAATCAATTGACCAAAAATTACTGAGAGCGTAAACTAATAATATCTTTTTTAACATCATGATATATCATTATTTCATCATAGCAATTATAACACTGTTACAATATTTGTATTATTTAAATAATATTAAAAAAAAAGGAGAGAAAACTTAAATTAATTTAATTTAAAAGACCATTTTCTGTGCTTAAAGAGAAAGATTAAAAAATCAATTTTTATGAGAAAGTAGTTTTGAAAAATGTAATCAATAATTTTCATTCGCATCCTGGCCTAGGGATAGCACTTCTTGATCTGGGTCTCCTAGGTTTGAGTCCCGGTGGTTGTTTGTACTCTGTCTTCTATCTGTCAGATGTGTGAAAAAGCTCCCCCCCCTCGTGAAAAGGGGCTGGTCAAGCAAGTGTATTAATGTTATCTTCATATGAGCTAGAAATCAAACCCCTGCCCTAGGTGCTCAGAAGCATTTAACCATAAAAACTCTATTACTGCCCAAACTAGGCTTAAATCGTTGACTTCGGCCGCGGGCTTGTCTATGGCACCAAAATTAACAACAACAACAATTTCATTTTCAACAATACAAATTTTCATAGGTAAATGAAAGCAATTTTCTGTTTAACGAAGGTCATAGCCAATTTTCACCCTCGATTAAATTTCCTGTTTGACACATATTTCTTGATTTGTTATTTATCTTCTTTTCTCTGTTTAAATAGAGTTTTGTAGGCACGGAGAGTCTTCTTCAGAGCATTTCTAATAATATTGTGCTGCTTCCATTATTAACGAAAATTTGATTTGAATGCATCTGTACAAATATTCCGAGAAGTAAACTGAATCTCTCACATACAGAATGACGAGCAGTAAAAATAACTATACAAAGGGTGTTCGACAAACAACAGTTATACAAAAATTGTATTCTCATGCTATGTATATATGAAGACTTTTGTTGCCACATTATTAAATGTATTAATTTTTATAATAATAATAAACAAATTGAAAAAGAAATTGTTTAAAAGAAGTAAATCTATTCCAATTTTGTGTTAATAGATGCATGTTTTTAACATTAATTTATTAAAGCTCTCTTAATGTATGTCCTCCTGCATAAATTCTTTCGATTCAATAAGCATTATTACTTAAATTTTCACAAGTTAATGAATATTCATTACCTCACTCTTATAAAATACAAGTTTGTAACTGATTTTAAATTTGTTGTTGTTTCTAAGGGCACTTGCCATGGACATGCTCGCTGAGGTAGTCAGCGATTTAAGCCTGATCAGCGTCTCTTGTTTTGAAGTAGCGCCAACTAGGGCCAAGAGTACGACTTTTGATACTCACCCATCACGTTCGCTTGCACAACCCCTTTTTACAGGAGGACACACTCACGCATTTCATAGATAGCACACAGAAGATCAACCATGTATGAACCGGGAAGCCCAGATTATAGGGAAGATGTGCTATCCTTATGCCAGGACTCCTGCGATTTCCCATTCAAATACACTTATAAAATTTTCTTCATAGGAGTATACTAGATGAAAATATAATAATTTAACACTTTTAGAATTTTAATTTTCATTTAAATAATTATATCATCAATTTTATAATTAATACGAATGGTTATTCGAATGTTTTTCATTATCTACTAATGATTTTAGTAAGTTAAATAAACATTGCAAAAATAGAAAGTGTGAGTCTTAATATAAACACTTCACATTATACATGATTGATTGAAATGAATTTATTGATTTCATTGTTTTATGCTACACCAGTTTCTATCCATTAAGCTTTAAGTAATTTGTAATTAAGCCAAGTTTCTATAACACATTTAAGCTTTAATGCAATAATCATACATATTCAAATTATGAGCTTATTGCTACTTGGTAAATATATTTCTTGGAAGGTTGTTCTTATCGAAACCTTCTTTAACACATCTCTACAATCAATACAAGAGATCATTCGTTATATTTATAATATTATCAGAATTCTATATGCCCTTCAATATTGTTTAAAATATTATTTGGTATCATATGCTAATAGTATTTTAATTCTTATAGTATTATATGCTTTCGAATTAATAACAAACGTCGAAGTGATGATAACAGAAAATTATTTTCTTGGTCAATGTGATATACATATATATCACACACACAAACTCACATACATAAATTCAAAAATAAATGCTTTAAATTGAACTTATCTCATCATCATTGATTTTATAATCTATAGCAGCTTAACAAGTTGAAAAGAATTTTTATTCATGAAAAATAATTCAAAAAATAATTGAAATAAAGAAGTTTACTTCCCGAATAATTCTCTTTCCTTATTTCAAATCGGATCTCTTGTAATTGAAAAATGAAAATATATTGAAAATGCCTCGAAAGAATTTTTTAATCTGATTTAAGATACTTCGAATCATGCGATATTAAAGATATTTCAATCTAATTTTGATTATCTCTGTAATTTTCAAGGGAATATCAAACATCAATGGATTTAACTTTGAAAAATTTGAAACGAAATTGAAATCACTTTCTTGTTAAACTTCGATGTAGAAATCAAATTAATAGTATCCGAAAAAAAATATATACTTGACTTTTCGATCAAAATATGTTTTGCAGAGACAAATAAAATCGTCTGCTTATGAATATGGCAGTCATTGAAGCATATTATAATTTTTTCAATCAATCTATGCTTTTAAAATTATTCTATAAAATATTTAAAGTTTTTATTTTAAAATTATTAGATTCTGTAAAGATATTAATAGTTAAAAGTGACACGCAAGAATTTTAAGAAAATGTTTGATTCTAAAATTTTTGTCTCCAAATTTGGGAAATTCGCTGGCCAAATCAAATTTCTGCCTTTTAAGATACAAGGATTACAATACGTAATTTTAATGAAATGAGATATCTGATTTTGTAAATTAAAAGTAAATTTGCAAGTTAAGATGGTAAATATTCTTTTCAATAAAATATTTAAGTTTTAAGTTTACGAACAATGATTTTAAAAATACGAATTACCCTCTTAACAAAATAATCTGCATTAGTGTGTATGTGATATTAAATGGATTTAAACCGATGCAATTAAAATTACAGGATTAGTCTAATTAAAATTTTAAATCAAAATATTATACAGAACATATCATAAATGGAATCTAATAGATATAATTTGGCTTAAAATCGTCAGGGTTTTTAAATAATCAATTGCTAAAATTCAAATAAATATAAAATTCTAAAAAAGTTAATTGATGATTGCGTTTTAAATAATTAAAAAGAATAGAAAGATGTTACTAATTTTTCATTTTTCGGTAGAAACAATCATATTATATCTGTCAAAAATAATGAAAAAAAATTGGAATCGATAAATTTTTATATAATTAGCAGTACCCTCTCGGCCTTGCTCGTGGCATAGCATCCGAGAAGAAAAATTAGTTTTAAACTTAAGTTTAACCTCCACACGATTTGACACGGGCATGTTACGCAACATCAAACAAATATAAAAATATGTTTAGAAATTATAAGAAATAGCTACAAAAGTTTTTTCACAGTACACATTCAAAAATATTCAGACTGTTGCGAAGGTAAAAATAAGATATGTCCGTAGAAAAAACACTCGTGATCATCTCGAAGTATTTTTTTTGGTATAACGAGACTTAAACCGTTGTTTAAAATCAGATTTAAACAAAAAAATGTAATGCATATGAATGCCACAGCTCTTAGTATTTGAACATGCTCAGTTTGAGGTTTTCGCGCATACGCGGATAAGTTAAAATCGCAATTATAAAACTCCCCTTTTCATTCTGATATTATTTTAATGTAATAAAACCCTCCCCAATAAATGCTCTACAAAATGATGTAAACATCTCCAAAATAATGAATTATATTTCGTATTTTTGTGGTACCAACATACAGACGTATTCTGGAGACTTCATTTCCCACTCTGTATGTATAAAAATTATTGTTATTAATAAAATAAAGATACTTAAAGCTTTTATTTTATGAAAAAAATAGGGTAATACATTTAATCGCTTAATATTCCTTCTAATTTATAAATGAGAAAAATTCATAATTTTTGTATTCTTGAAATAATAAATAGAGAATTAAATAATAGTATACATTAAATTACAAATAAACTATTGAAACTAAAAGATGTGGAAAATTGAGGTAAAGTATTTATGCTAAGCTAGCAACAAAAAAAAAATTTATCGTAAAAATCAAGATTCAGAATTTTAGTTAAAAATCGCAGAGATAAAAAAACCCCCTAAAATGCAAGGCTTTGAAATAAATACATTATATTTTCAAAACTGCCCAAAAAATGTATGAAAAACTTTGTATTTAAATAAACTACCTTTCATCCGCTTTCAGATTATACTGTGTCTTTAGAAAAGTACTGTAAACTATAAACAATTTTATTTATGTTTACAAAATATGTTCAGACATACTAATGGATTCAAAGTACTAGTAAACAATACCGACTATTGTAAGCTGCATTTTCTATGTATTTCAATCGTAGAAGTATTCTCTAGACAGAACTGAATTCTTTTTCTGCTTTAGAATCCCAAACATATTATTACAGAGAATTTTTATCAATTGTCAAAGAATTTATATAATATTAATAATGGGATAAGATATACCATAGTTTTTAAATGAAAATTTAAAATTCATTTATTTTTCAAATTGCACAGATATTTTACTAAACTTTAATTATGTATCATTTAATGGGTTTTAATATAGTTAATAGTAAACGTTTTTACTATTAACTAAAAATTATTACTATTATTAAAACTTATTTAAAAGATACAATTAAAACTTTAAGTTAGGTAAAATCTATTCAACTTGGAAAAAAAAGTATACTTTGGGTGTATACTTTAGTGGGGACAAAAGAAAAAAGAAAAGGAATATGTGTCTGAAAATATCATGATTTTCCTGTGGTTTATGAATTCTTGATAAAAAATTATTTTATGATTTTGATGTTTGTTGATAAAAACTTGCTTTTCCAAATTATTCTATTATTATTTTTTACATTTATATACATAAGTGCTGATGAAAAAATAAAAATCATATAAATTAGGTTTCATAAACGAAGAACCGGTAGCTAAAGGCATTTATAAGATTGTAATTTAATAATTAATATTATTAGCTAATACTACAGATGTTAATTATCATCATGTCAGAACATGGTGTTGTTTTAGGGCCAACAAAAATCCTTAGCCGAAAAATAATTAACAAAATTCATAGGCGAAAAATAAAAATTGCATTATCTGCACGAGCATCCCAAAAAATCAGCCTTTAATAATGCGTATCCACCGAATTTACAGAAGCTCTGATTTTAAAAATAAGTTAATGACTACAGCCAATACAACCTAGAAAAATGTCATTATGAGCTCGTGATTATATGAAATGAAATAAATAGGTAAAGTGATATTTTTTAAACAATCAATGCGAGACAAAGTTTTTTGGATCGTTTGCGATACTAAAGTGACTCATTCGATGAAATGATTAAAATGAATAAAAATGTAATTTAACTTGCACGAGCACTTGGTGTTTGGCCATTCAAGAAATGATGCTCTGGCATGAGACATCGAAATATGCTTAGCAGACTTCATTTTAATCTTTATATTTTTATATTTATTGGCTTCTTATTTATATATATTGCTACGAATTATCCACCGACAGGTCCGTTTATGTAGTGTGTCTATGGTGAGAGAACACAATCAGCAGGTCTGAGCAGAAAACAATGTCGTTTATTCACACGACACACAAAGATAACGAATACACAGACGACATATATGTACAGCCAAGACGAACACAGGACAACACAGAGAACAAGACTCTGCACATAGCAGCCCAGTTAGCACTCGCTTGAACTACACGACACGCTAGTTATTCGTCGGACTATTCCACCATTGCTTTCTCTACCAGCTTGCAGGAGGCGGTTCGAGAACCTTCTAGACCACGGGTTCTCAAACTTGTAGACATTGCTACCCCCTTTTAAGTATTTTGGCGACCCCTCCCAAAGTTTTAACTCTGTCTAAAGTTTAGACACAGATTTAAAAAAAAATTACACGTACTTAAGAGTTTGCAGATTATGTGTCTGGTATTGGCGCCATATCCCCTGACACTTCATCTTTCTCCTTTCTAGTATCATCTCATCTCGAAACTTTGATTGAACAGTTTACAGATTACATTCCAGTTAAGGATATGAGTGGGATTGTGTGGATAGTCAATCCGTTCAGTGAGCAAGCCGTAACATAAGCTGAGCTAAGTGCCCGTCATCATGATCAACTGGGAGAGATTTTAAGATATCAGTTAGCTAAAGTAACTTTCGACAAAGCTTATATCGACAAATTTTGGATACGTATTAAAAAGGAATACCCCGAATTGTCTACAACAGCATTAAAAACTTTGATGCTATTTTCTACGCATTACAACTGTTAACAAGGATTCACCGTAATGATAAATTTAAAAAAATCAATAAATCGTTTGACACTGGAAAATGTCATTGTTTTGTGTGTTACAAAGCTCCTTCCAGACATTAAAAAATTGGTTAATTCCAAACAAGCTCTTGTATCCCATTAACTATTCGAACCTAAATACCAACTTGTATGTGTATTAAAAACTATGTGTACCCTTTTTTTTAATGAAAGCTTTTTTTAATGAAAGCTCGTACATCAATAAATTATTTTTCTTTAATATTTTCTTCCACATCTCGCGTCCTCTCTGGACACATCCCGCGACCCCTCTTCTGAGACCCCTGTTCTAGACCAATCAAAGCACATCTGGGTTTCTATTGGATACGTCAAGAAAATTCTCGAAGTTTCTAGTAATTTAATTTTGATCCCCAAAATCACCAAATTTGTCACCAAGTTGTCAAATGGGCATTATTTTGTTTCCAAGCTCAGAGATTAGACACTCAGCAATCAAGCAATCAAGATGGTCTTTCTTACGACAACCCTGTTTGTGCTAGGAAGCAAAGTTACAGGTTTGTAACAATACTTACTTAAAATATTGATGAAACTTTATGGATAACCTAAGTTTCACAACTAAAAGAAAGTCAACAAATGCATTTAAAAATTTGATTAGCTGTTTATATAATTATTTAGAATACCATTCATTACTTAGTATTTTTTAAATATTTTTGCTCTTTTTTATTTATAGATCCATGAACTAAATTCAAGTGATAAATGAATTAAATATATGATTAATTATTCAATTGGATAATTGGCATTACTTTTTAATTTCACATTAATTTCAATTTTCTCAGAAAAATTATTTAAAAAAGTAAGCTTATATTTAATATAAATATTTATAGCTGAAAAATAAAATAAAGTACTGGTTTCCTACAAATGTATTTAAAAAATTTGAATATATTAGCTCTTTATGAAATTATTTAGAATATCAGTCATTAATTAGAATTTTTTTTAAATATATTTGCTCTTTTTTATATATAGATCTATAAACAAAATTCAAGTGATAAATGAACTAAATATTCGATTGGATAATTGACATTAGTTATTAGTTTTACATTAATTTCAATTTTCTCAAAAAAATTATTTAACAAAAATAAGTTTATATTTAATATAAATGTTTATTGCCGAAAAATAAAATAAAGTATTGAATTCCTGATAAAAATTCAGTTAATAACTAATTTTATTAAAAAATTATAACTCACTAATTATAATATTTGTTTAATCAATTATTCCGTGGGATAATAATAATAATTTTATTTTATGAAACCCTTTTATTAATAATTCACCACTTTGAATAGGATTTATTCTGCCTTTCTGTCACTATAATTTTGTTTTATTATTTCCGTCTGAGAAACTAATAAATCCCTTTTTCGCTAAATAAGACAACCGCGTCAGACAAGAAATGAAATTTACAAAGCAGACTTTACATATGAATTTTCGCTCAAACTCCGAAATAAAGCAATACCGCTTTTAATAAACGACCTTCTATTATTGCAACTGATAGGCCTATTGTCTAGCAAACGTTGCAGACATTTATTAAGGCTAAAACGTACACAGAATGCCTTAGAAGCAAAGTATTGCTCTATAAATCCCTTAAGCGTAAACCTTGTGTAAGCCCAATATCCATGTCAGAGATGCTTTTTATTGTTGTTTTTATTTTCAGAATTGCCACTCCTTTTTAAAGCGAGGAGAAGGCTCTCGCGAGATCTCGCCAAGTGGCGGTAGATTGCGAGAATGGGAGTTGCCATGGTAACCGGCTGGATTATGCAAATAGATGAAAGGCGTCGGGGCTTATCGGGGGGTGGCATCTTATCCTGGATTCAGGAGTGAAAAGGCCAGTGCTGTCCTAAATCCCCCGATGGGAAAAACCGGAGTCGGAAAAAAAAGTAGATTTTTTTTGGTGCGTACAGTTTCTTTTTGGGAGAATAATGTAGGCCCAAAACTCCCGACCAGCACACTCTGTCTGTCAGACAAACTTTATCATATATCATGTTTGGTGGGAAAAGAGATCTGGAATCGGTGATTTTTGTGATATTTAATTTATGAGGCCAAGTTTTTTTAGTTATTGAGGTGCGTACTCAAATTTTTTGGTGGAAGAGGATTTTTTGGTTGATATATTATCAACACTTGAAAGGAATGATATATACTGTACTGAAGAAGGTTTCAGTCCAAAGAAATATTCAAAAACCAGTAAAGACCATAAAATTTTATATATTTCAAAAAAAAGTTAGACTCCAACTAAGGGACTATACCTGCACGAAAACGGATACATCAAGGAATCAGTCATCGATGAAAATGTGAGTTAGGATATGGAATTTAAAAATTTTATTTTAAATTTTTTTATTGTAGTCACTTATGTATCAACTCCAGATTTAAATAACACCTGAATATTTCTAACAAAAACATAAGAAAAATATTTTAATCCACAATACTAGTACACAATATACAATATTGATAACAGTTTTATCTTTAATAAATTAATCTAGTGCAATATGTTTAGTTTAGTTATATTAACGTCTCGTTGTCAAGCAACACTAGGGCTATTTTAGAATGGATTTCGTAATTTCGAACCACAGGCAGAAGATGAGGATGACTCCTGAGCTGCCAACCCGCTCTCCACACCACATCTTACTAGCGAGAGACCGTTTGGCCCTGACAGATTTAACGTGAGCTGATCCCCTTCATGAAAGTTCTTTGAAGGAATCAGGTGTTGATCTTGAAATTCTACGACTCACCAACTAAAACTTTAAAACCAGAACACCCCGGTCTCCAGTGTCGTCAGTAATGCAGGGCAGAGTCTAAAAATATCCCCACCTCTTTATTTCAGACATTATGAGAACATCAACTTATCTCGGTAAAATCTTTTTTTGTGTGTGTATAGGATGAGTAATTTATGCATTTGTGAACTATACTAAGAATAAATAAAACAAAGTCATAGGTCACATTTTATTTACATTATTATATGCTGAATTGTAACAAAGTTTAATGTGCCGAAATGTTCAATTTTTATTATTTTATTGTTATTCTGAATCCTTATATTCTCTCAGCATGGACCAGTTAAAGATGTAGCTAATATTCTTTTTCGACATTATTTTAATTTACTGTTTAGATATTGCTTTTTTTGCTAGAGATCACTACTTGTATAGATAAGATTTTAATTAATAGTTTTGATTTGCTTGTTAGTTCTAATTTAAATATATTCCAAGCACTCTATTAATAAACATGAAATTTTCTGTAACAAATTTTGACTATGTATATACGATATTTAAGGCAAAGATATCTCTAACAGGATAATAATCTGTCCAGCCAAAAACATATTTTAATATTTTAAAACATTCGGAAATCAATAATTATTTAAATTTATTATTTTGATTCTACATACGGGAAAGCTCATGATTTAAAATTACTAAAAACAGAATGGATTTTAAATTATTATAAATATTTTATTAAAACTGTTTTAATTAAAATCTGAAAAGGAAGGAATTATGAACTGATTAAGATCCTAAAAAGGAAGAAATACTGTAAAAATATATA
>JAOUZG010049478.1:230819-248495 GCA_026289955.1 Argiope argentata
GCTTTGAGTTTATGCTTTAGTTTAATATTGCGCATCTCTCTGTTTGTTTTTTCTGTAATTCTGTAAATTGAATGATTCTCTTAGACTTTGAGCTCGGGAATTTTTCGGGTCATGACGGATTTTATTTTAGATTTTAGTCAAATCCGTTTAAAGAAAAGAATTCCCTCTTTTTCGAATCCTTGCCTGATAGTGACCTTCAGAAAGACATCAACCCGGATTTTTTTTACATACAGGATTCTACTTTATATTTTACCTTCTTTTGTTTTTGCTCGTTTTCATGTCTACTTTGGTTCTACTTTGTTTGAGTTTGTTTCTATCTCTCTCTTTCTCTTTGTATCTATCTATCTATCTATATAGATAGATAAATGGATATAGATATAGATATAGATAGATAGATAGATTTGTAAAGATATTATTTAACAAACTTTTTTAAAAATAGCAAACGGGAAGAAATATTGAATAGTTACTAAAAAAGAAAAACGTTTTGTTTTCGAAAATAATTTAGATATACAATATCGGATGCCTTGTTGCATTCAGTTAATACTTTTCATTCATTTCATTTTAAATTCATTTTTCTTGTTTAAGATATAAGAAATTGATATAGGAAAAGAGGTAAAATATCTATGTTCTGATTTTTTTATCCTTAGAAATCCTCTTTTAAAATAGAATATTTTACACATGTTAAAATAAATAATACTTCAAATAAGCTAAGGTATTAAAAAGCAAGGAAGCATGAGGTTTAAATACAAATATTTAGTTTATTGGATTTCTGCATCTATTTGAGTCATTCGCCCACATTTTAGTCTGAACAAACAACTTTTTAGGCTTTTTATTTGTCGATATGTTTGCAATGTTCGTTCGAGCAGATATTACGGAAATGATTTTTAACGGATCATTCCTATCGAATTTTTTGAAATATTTTTGATGAATTCTGTATATATATTTTTTATTTTAGTCGATGGCAAGAATGCACAATTTTTTAATCGCCGTTTTCGGGTTTAAAAATATTTCTAAGTTATATCGACGTATGGAATTTTATTCAGACTTTCATTCGAAAACCGTAAGAGGTTAAAAAAATTGATTGCTATATTTCTCTCTTTCGTTTCAGAAGATATCTATTTCTTTTTTTAGAATTTGCTATATAATTTGTAATAATGAAACTCATCCTATTTTCAGAAAAAAATTATAGTACAAATAGTTTTTTAAAAATAATTTAATTATTGAAAAATGATTTTATTAAATTAATTACGTTTTTAATTTAATGCCGTTGTTAAGTTCCTTGAATTGAAACGAAATAATTAAACTGAATTGTTAAATAAATTATTCGCAAGATCTTAGAAAACATTACAATATTAGTCTGAAAATGAATTTAAAAGGGAGGAAAATATTCGGGAAAACTTTCTGTCTTTTGTTTTCATATGTTGAAAATAAAAGGTTTTGAAATTACAATAATGTGTACAAAAGAAACTGTAGGCTTAAAATATTATTAAAGGATTGTTTTCACATTTAAAATTACATGAACAACAAAATCTTAAGCATAATCTATAAAGCAACATGTTGGCCAACTTTATTTCCTTTATTATTTTACGTAAATTAAAAGTAAAAAAAGTTCGTAAATAGTCATCTTCAAAACCTACTGATTTAAAATATTACAAAGGGACTAACTACAAATTTAAAATTATTTGAATATTAAAATTCTTTTAAGATTATTCTGGAAAGCAACATACCTGAGGCAGCTTTATTTTGCTATTGTTCATCGTATATTGAAATTAAAAGCTGCAGTGCAATAATTCTACAAAAAAAAATTAAGGCTATAATGTATTTTAAGATATTATTAACACATTTAAAATAGCACGAACATTAACATTCTCTTAAGCATGCTTTATAAATCAAAGCTTCTTTTTGATGACATTAATATATTTCTTTAAAAACGATTGAACTGAAAGTAAATATGTGTAAATTCTCCAATTAACAAAAAATCTTTTGAACCAAGTTTGTACAGAAACATAGTAATGAACATTATATATTTGTCGAGAGTGAAGGTCGCAATAACAACCTGCGACGCTAAAGCCGCTAGTCGAGTAACATGACCACTACACGAAAAGTCGTCTTCGGTATCGTAGCTGTTATCTGGCTTATGAGGCTAACGCCACAGTTCTCCCCCACCAGTGAGTCGGAGGAGAGACGAATGATTTTTTTAATAGCACCAAGCGTTATGGCGAGCGTGTGAGTTCTTTAGTGCGTCGTGTGAGAGACGGCTTAGTTTGCTAGTAGATGGTGTCACGACAGATCGGAAAGTTACGTTTGTCAAGGTCACTAGTGTTGCGAGTGAAGATAGCTCTACGAATCTGTGACGCTGGAGCCGCTAGCCACGTAACATGACCACTACACAAAAATCAACTTTGGTATCATAGATGTTTTCTGGATTATAAGGATAGTACCACAGTTTTCCCCCAACTCTCTCTGTCTGTCCTCTTATCTGTCGAGGTGCCATCGAAGAGCAAACTAAGCCATCGCTCACTAGACTCAGCAATCAAATATGATAGCCGTCGCTCTCTAGACGCCCCAACAAACTCGCACGCTTGCCTCAGTGCTTGGTGCTGTCAAAATCAATCGTCTCTCCTCCGACTCACTGGTGGGGGAGTACTGGGACGCTTGGATTATAAGCCGATAACATCTGCGATAACGAAGTCGTCTTTTGGTGTAGTGGTCATGTTACTCGGTTAGCGACTCTAGCATCGCAGGTTCGCATTGCGACATATTAATTAACAGTGAGAGAGAGAATACTCGCTAAATGTAGCATTAAAACGCGCCAGACTTTGAATGAACTTCTAATTTACAAGAAGAAAACAAGAATTTGTTTATACCATTTATAAGAAATTTACAGGAAGAATATAGTATTTTCTCCAACGAAATGATTGCAGACCTTTCACATTTAATCATTAAGTACATAATAAACATCCTTTGGATTAAAAGAAAAAAAAATTGAAACTTATAAATGAATTGTTAAATGCATAGATGGTTTTAGATGATATAGAGAAAACTTAATTTAACAGGAGCATTGGAATGAGCTGAGATTAGAACACCACATTAAACTATCTTTCGCACTAATTTTTGTCAGAATTTAATTCATATTAACAAAATATTGTTGCTGTTGTCTTAATGTTCCACTTTACAACGGAAGGAGGGGTGCAGTAGCTTCTGAGGGTATGGACCTCCGGACGTCCTAGTGTATAAGTTTGGCTTATAGCTCACACACACCAAAAATCCTTTATACGGGGCGGGCTTCATTCATGCATTTCATTCCTTCCTCCACAGATCGTAATTCAGATCCGCCACAGAAAATGATCACTCGACATGGGGGGGGTGCTTTGTGACCACGACGGATTGAACATGTGCCAGCCATCACATACACGGAGAGTCTTTGGTTAGTGTGATAGATGTCGCAGCCCAAGTTATGCAAATCCAAAGCCCTACCAACCAGGCTATCCCATCCCAAAACTAAATATTAATGATCCAAAAATAAGCAATAAAATCGTTGATGCTATAATCAAGTATACATAATTGTGCTTCATTTTTTTTCAACACCATCTTTTGTTTAAGATTAATATAAAAGTCATCTTAGTTCTTTAATAGCCTTTTTTCGCTTCTGCATGAAATAGAGTGTTATCACAAATACGAATGTCTGTGAAATTGCTCTTCTGAATTTCATTTATTTTTTTTTTCAAAATTTCACTTCGGTTCAAATATTTTATCATTTAATGCTCTTCTGTTTATAGGATTGAGTGAAAAACTCGTTTCAGATATGAAGTGTGGTCTGCCTTGGACTCCCCATATTCTTATTGCTGATTTAAACTCCGTGTATAGTGATAGCCAAGATAAAAATTGCCTTTTTCACAAATCCACAGCTACAATTTCAAGTGGAGCGATAAAAATTGGAAGAGATGCTATAACACCCTAACATTGAAAATATATTCTTTTTTATGAATAATATAATTCAATTTTAATTATAAGGATTTTTATATGAAAATGCAAATAGAAAGATATAAGACAGTATATTTTCCACAGGAAATAAAATACATTTTATTCTGTTAATTGTCATGCTAATAAAACTAAGCGATCCCTCAAAATTATATCAATAATATCAAATGCATATAAAAATTTAATAAATTTTGAATAATTCTTATCTTTATTAATTGGTGATGGTAAAAAAATAACACAAACATTAGATATATTAATTAAGGAATCTTTTGAAATAATTAAAAATTTTGAGCATAAGTATTCATAGAAAATGCAGTTGCTTTTCTTCTATAAATAAATGAAACTGTACATGCAAATATAAGACATTACAAATTCTTGGTATTTGCAATTTAAGCCTAATTTCTGATTCAAGCCACTAAATTTATTTAAAAAATACTATATTTATTTCCAATTAAAAAAATATCTTCTTATTCTTGTGATAAAAATGGATGTATGCAGGTGCAAATAGAAAAAAAAGAGAAATGTTTAGTACGATCTAAATAATGGTATAAAGCTTTAAAAATAATATTGTGACTTTTATAGCTGTCGAAGTTTTAAAATATTTATAAAGAAAGCCACTAAAACACATTTTAAACTTTAGAAATTTTAATCTCGTCAAATTGGTTGGTCACCAAAGTCAGTTAATTAAGAATATCTGTAAATTGTCCAATTTAGCAATTTATAAAGATTGCATATTATAACATATTTGAAATAACATGGTTTTATTCCTCTAAATCCAGGATAAAAAAAAACGTAAAAATATATATAAAAATATTTAATCGCTCTCTACATTGAGATAAAAACCAGAATTAATTAATTTAAATTAGGTAAGCTTAAAAATAAAGCTTGCAAAGAAAAAAAATAAAGATTAGAATATATAGGGTGGAATCATTTTTCGTTAATGATCAAATCACAATCCTTGAAAACTGTTTGGAATAAAAATTACATATTCGTAGTGCTTGTTGCATCATTTTTAGAGTACGCATCGTTATTCAAATGCTATGGCAAAAATTATGACGTCATACCTGATGCAGCACGTCTCGACCCGATAGTCCAATCAAAGCATCATTAGCACGCCCAGTTAGAGAATGTCCTGTCCAATTAGCTAGGAAGGGAAGCTTCGAGACGTGTTTGAAATCGAACGAGCCACTTAAAGATCAGGCAATTATGTTGAAGACCGAGTCGTCCTCGCAGGTAAACCTACCACTCAGAAAATTACTGATCTTTAACTAATACCTGATTATTTAACCTTTAAACGAAGCAAAATTGAGTTTTAAATAAAAATTATAAGATGCAATTAATTTTGTTAAATCGTTAGTTTTAATGACGGCGATCTAGAGGGACATAGATTGATGGTAAATGACTGATTTTTTTCTCGAGTGTAATGAAAAATGTTTCATCATCACTGATCGTTGGAAATTGTTAAAGAAAATGAATAATTGAATAATTTTAGCACTAATGATTAAAGTTGTGTAGGCTCAAAAATTAACAATTTATTTAGTATACTCTTATTTAAATTTATTTTTTAATTCAGAAATTTGCAAGAGTTTGGGTGGTAGACGTTCTTTTTCAGTTCTTGCTATTAGCTCACACTCTTCCTATACATGTTCAATTTTTCAATCTTTAATAAAAGACTTTTTATTCATGCAAACAAGTTGATGTAAATTCCTTTAGCTTTTAGTCGATGACATTTGACGTTAATATCGTTTTTTCAAATATTAATCAATTCATTTTTTATTAATTAATTAAAAATTAACTTTCTCGGAAAATATCTTCATTTCCCCGCCGCCTAATAAGTAACGAATTCAGTTAGTTTGTTCCTCACGTTAATGAGGTTAGGCTTTTCATGTTTTCGACAGATTATTTTAAACGATTCTGTTTATTTTCTTAATGTTAGATACATTTAAAATTTTGCATTGTTAATGATTCCATTTTTTGGAATCATTTTGAAAAACTTTCGAATTAAAATAATACAGAATAAAGAAAATCAGGAATTTCTAATTAGTATTGCGTTTCCCAACTGGCATAAAAAATTCATGTATTTTGCGTTGCCACAATTGGCTTTGAATCCTCAATTGGCGCTGAAACTCACTACTAGAATAGTTTTTGATCAAATATTTATAGTAACTGTAACTGGCAGACCGGGATAGTTTGTTTGGTATGGCGTTGGAATCGCGTCCGTTGGCCTGCGAGTTCGAACACCATATACATAAAGCAGATTGGAAATTGCCAAGAAATTCACTTTCTATTTTGCCACTTAATGTGACCCTGTCATATTTACATACATATTTATATTAATTGTACTTATTTAATAAAAAGACAACTCAAATAAAACTTTCCTTTGTTAACCTAAGTAGAAATTGATTAAAAAAATTTTTTAATATTATTTGTATCTTAATTCTTCTGTCTAAAAAACCAAAATTTCCAAATAATTTTATAAAATAAGTTGTTAAATGTAAGTACTGCTTGTATTTTATTCATGTGCATATCTCTTTTCTACTATCCTGGTGTAAGCACAAGATCCCTATATAATTGAGAAGGTTCTTACATTATGCCAAACAGCGTCTTTTGGCGACTGTTGCGGCAAGCAAGCCAGCAAACAATTTAGCATAATTACCTTTTTTCCGAATGGCATCAAACGTTTTGTTGTTATTCTAAAATTAATTATATTTGTAGCGTCTACTTTGTAAAGAATAAAATTATACTTCATTAATGTCGTCTCCCAAGATTTAATATATGGTGTCGAAAACCTATGTGAATCAGGATCTTGGATTTATACTTCCTGATTTTTACGAAATATCGGCAAGTATACTTTCTTACTGAACTTTTTGAGTTTATACTTCATATTATTGCAATGGCGACGGCTGATGAAACAAGAAACAAAATGGCGCAGCTGAAGCGAAAACGGAAAACTATTCGCGGTAACAATACTCGTTTTTCTGTTGAAGTAAGTAATATAAAAGATGATTTTTTAATTGAAAATGTGGAATATACTTGTAATCGCTTAAAAACTGCCCTAAATGAAATGAAATTAATAGATGATGAAATACACAATTTACTTTCAGGTGAAGAATACGAAAACGATATTTTACAATGTGAAAGCTATACCGATAATGACGTGGTTCTCGTGTTCTCTGAATGGATTAGAGCTTGGAAAACTTGCACGCTTTACCGGCGAACGTAGCATTTTATATTATTAAAAACTGTATTTTAACGGGAAATTTTGTAAAGAATTCTTGATTATTAAACGAAAATGGCGCTTGTGATGAGAATAATTGCAAATCGTCTCGTTTCTAAACCTCAGGCAACTTTCACACCCCTTTCCATACATGCAAAGAATTTCAGTGATACAACAGATTTGAAAGGGTTGATGGCAAAAAAGATTATTGAGCATCAAAAAGCTGTTAAAAAATTCCGTGAAGTTTATGGAAGCAAGGTTATTGGAGAAATTACTGTGGACCAGATATATGGTGGAATGAGAGGTATGAAAAGCTTGGTAACAGAAACTTCTCACTTGAATCCAGAAGAGGGTATCAGATTCCGTGATCTTACCATTCCAGAATGCCGAGAACAACTTCCTAAAGCCCCTGGAGGTGAAGAACCTCTTCCTGAAGGTCTATTTTGGCTGTTAATGACTGGAGATGTTCCAACAACTGAACAGGTAAAAGCTTTATCCAAGCAGTGGGCTGAACTTGCAGATCTACCACCTCATGTTGTAACAATGTTGAATAACTTCCCATCTAATTTGCATCCAATGTCTCAGTTCTCTGCTGCAATTACAGCCTGTAACACTGAAAGTATGTTTGCCAAAGCTTATAGTGAAGGAGTTTCCAAGGCCAAGTACTGGGAGTTGACCTATGATGATGCAATGAGTCTCATTGCTAAGCTCCCACCAATAGCAGCTACTATTTATAAGAATCTGTATCGTGATGGGAGTAACATTGGTGCCATTGATACCAATAAGGACTGGTCTCACAATTTTACCTCAATGCTTGGTTATGAAGATGCCCAGTTTACAGAACTTATGAGATTGTACTTGACCATTCATAGTGATCATGAAGGAGGCAATGTAAGTGCACACACTGTTCACTTAGTCGGCAGCACTTTGTCTGATCCTTATCTTTCATTTTCTGCTGGAATGAATGGACTGACAGGACCCCTTCATGGATTAGCAAATCAGGAAGTTCTTGTTTGGCTAACTAAGTTACTGAAAGAACTTGGCCCTGATATGACTGAAGATCAAATGAAGGAATTTGTGTGGAAGACATTAAAATCTGGACAGGTTATACCTGGATATGGGCATGCAGTGTTAAGAAAGACTGATCCTCGTTATGTTGCTCAGCGTGAACTTGCCGCAACAGCGACTTTATTGTGAGCAGCGTGTCTGAATTATTTTGATACTTTTCCCTTAGACAATGTAACCGATAAGTCCTTACACAGCCTGGCTAAGACAAGGGAATACAGGCAGTTGTCCTGCACCCCTACATCAGAAGGATGCCCCAAATAGAATAGAAAGTTTTTATTACGTTTCTTTCTATAATGTACGTTCTTCATTAGTGAAGTATTTAAGCAGAGGGGGGGTGCAAAGATTTTGCCTCCGGCCCCAATTAGACTAAGTTGGGCCCTTAGTACTCAATTTTTCATGATTTCACTTCGTAGTCATGTGATAAACACCAAGAAAGAAAAGTGTCTTACCAAAATGAATGCGCATGTACTAGTTGCCTCAAGTTACCAACTGGTCCGCTAAGAATATTAATTACATTTATTTTCAGATAAACCATTTTAGAAATAATTTCATGTCCATTATTTCAAAATAAGTGTTTATGGAATAATATTTTTCGAATTCTATAATAGTATAAAATATCTTTAATAAATTTTTTAAACTTAATAACATAAAAAAGATTTTTGATGCTTTTAGAATCATTGAAGATAATGTTCAATTTTTTTTAAAATCCACAATTAATCAAAATATTCAACTAAAATTTAGAAAATCCTATTTTACAGGGCATTGGATAAAAAAAATACTTTCGGCTATACTTGGTCACTCAAAGTTCAATAAACTGCCATGTAGAATTCACTCTGTATTTTGTGTGTTAGGAGTTTTAGTTGGTGTTATGACTGGCAACGCCATTTTAGCTTTTGAATCAGTTAGTTTTGCACAACAAAAGACAGAGAATTTCATGAGACTATTAACACAATGATGATAGAAATTGATAAGCGTATTTACAGATGAAGTAGACTTCAATTGATCGAATGACCGTATCTCAAAGAAATGAAATAATGTAACGTTAAAATTTCATACTTAAAGCAAACACAGAGTATTCTACATAAATCAAAACCGGGTTGCCAGATTCCAAATTGAAATAAGAAACAAAGAAACAGGAAATATAAACCTTATTATAAGTGGCGACAGTTGAATTCTAGATATAACAGTAATTATACAAACAAAAATAATAATATGAAATTTTATATCTAAGGAATGAAAAGATTATTGCGCATGCGCAATAAAATAAGAAAAATATAATTATTGGATACAATTAGCAACATTTTATAATTAAATGCAAAAAAATACTTCATCTCATATCGTTAACTTTCAGAAAAAGTTTTGACTTTAATGAATTTTTAAATTTAAAATCAACAAATGTTATACACTTCAGTAATCTATGATATATTATTATTTTTTTAGATTAAATTGAAATCTGTCATATTTCAATGTATCATGTCAGATCATCCTTTCTTGAACGGCCAAGCACCACGCGCTTGTGCAAGCTAAATATTTTTATTCATTTGAATTGTTTCATTGAATGAGTCACTTTAGTATTGCAAATGATCCAAAAACTGTGTCTCGCATTTATTGTTTTAAAAAAATATCTCATTTCCTATTTATTTCATTTCGTATAACCACATGCTCAAAATGATATTTTTCTCGGTTTTGTTTGTTTTAGTCATTGACATTTTTTCATCAGAGCTTTTGTAAATGGTATGACATCACGTTATTAAAAGTTGATTTTTTAGAGGCTCATGCGGATAGTAAAATTTTTAATTTTTGCCCACGGATTTTTTGATTTTTCACTTAAGGGTCTTTGTTGACGCCATAAAACCTCATTTCTAAAACAATATCACGTTCTGACATGATAAAAATATTTTCAGCTTGAAATTAATACTAATTTCCTTACTTGCTAATAATACTGATGATAAAAGTAATCTCCTCCTTATTTCATACTTATTAATACTTTTATGTTTTTGAGAATATTATTTAGAGAATGTGTTTGAATTTATTATAAAAATGCAATGGGATTAAAAAAAATATTTTTTAGGTACAGATTCTTTTTCCAGTATTATATATCCATGTTATATAAAATCAAAAAATCTGAAAACCTGAAATCGCATCTGAAAACCTGAAATCGCATTTCTAGAATATAAACTGCATTTGTTTGGTTCAAATTAGTTTTTTTTAAACCTTTGGTTTGAAATATTTGCATGACAGTATTTCTTTTTTTTTTTTGTAATTTTTCAAATAAAGTGTTTGGTGTGAACTTGTGTGAATTAGATAAAAAAAAAGGGTAAAAACTATAGTACAATAGCATCTTAAAGGCCATTTTCTTGAATATCCCCAATGTTTAGGAATTATATATAAAAGAATGCAAACTTTTGCCATATGCCCATTTTTGTTCAGATGTGTTGGGTGAGAGTATATATTCTTGGCAATAACTACTTTGAGTAAACACATCAGTAAAAAATAACGGATGTGTTTTGCTCTAAATGACAGAAGATTTGAAGAAAAATGATGTTTTTGTGATTCAGATTTTTTAAAAAAAATATATGAAGATATGTTTTTCTCACATTTTATTTTGCAGAATGTTCACGAACGATTTAATATTATGTTTAGGCATGCTATATAAAATTAAAAAAAATATTTGTCAAAATCACTGACAAGAGAGAAAATATTAGAATTTTTCAAGTCCAATTTTTCAAAATAAGTTTTTTTAAAACTTCTTCAATGTACTTATTTGTATAATAAAGTGTAAAATAAAGATTAAACAATTGTGATGTATTACTAAGAAATGATATTATGACATTTCATTTTACAAATTATTTGTAAATAAATACGAAGGAAATATTTAGATTAAAACATTAAAAAAATGTTTAATCTAAATCTAAAACTGAAATATTGTTATAAAACTATATTTTTTTATCTTCTGAATTTTATAATTAAATTTTGATGCCATTTCAAAACTCATTGATAAATTTATAAAATTAGATATATTAAAATAATACAGAATACAAAAAGTTTTCTTTAAATTTCTTCTTAAATGACGGTAAGTTTTGAGAACACTAAAAATTTGTGAAATATTAATTTAGTAATTTTTTATGTAAATCTCATTAAACGAAAAACACCTCTACAATTGAACTAATTTATGAAATTTTAGATTTATCAGTGTTAAAGCTGCATTCATTACGTAATAAAGTTTGAAAAATGCATTAACATTATTCACCTTTAGCTACCAACTTTTTTTAAAATATGTAAATATATTATTCAAATTTATTAAATTGATATAATTAAAGAATTATACATCGTGAATTAATACTAAATTCATCAAAGAGATTATGTGCGTTTGCTACGTAAACATATGAAACAATCTCAAAACTCAAAAAAGAAACAAATTCAATAAAAACGAAATTCTGAATGCATTTTTCCTAATTTGTTGGAAAAATATTGAGATAATAACTATTGTTTTCTCATATTTAATACAAGAAAATATATCTAAAATGTTTGTAAAATATTTATTTTTCTTTTCAACAAAACTCAACTCTTTTCACTCTGATCGGTGTATTTTCCAGAGAAATCAGAGTGAAACATATCTATTACCATTTATTAATAATTTTAAAAATCCTGAATAACATGATAATAAAAAAATATTTTTTATTAGATACTAAGCAATAATTTTCTAATCTACTTTTTTTATTTTTATCAGCCATTAAATTCTAGTTATTTTATTATTTTCATTTCTTAAGATAATATGGAATGAGAAAATGTTATCTCTAAATTAAAAATTTTTAAAGAGTATATTTGGAAAAAAATTATTTATTATATTTTCATCAATTAAACGAAATTATTAATTTCTTTTTTCCTAATTTAGAATAACTCATTATATTCTAGTCAATTCCCTTTGTTCCCTAGCTGGTTCTCAGAAGAATTTAAATCGTTTAAATAAAACTGCATACTTATGATTTAATCAAATTAACTGACATTTAAGTCATGTTATTTTAAACGTCGTTCAAATGGTCTGTGTATAGTTGAATATTTCTGATAGATACTAGTTCTATGACATCATAGTTCTATGTAATCCATTTTAGTTAAAAAAAAATTTCTATATTGGAATTTTAATTTTAATTTTCAAACTATAGAAAAAGCGTAGTAAACGTATGAAAAAATTCAAACTCTATACTTTGACTAGTCTTCAGGTTTTAGACCTTCTTGATTACGGAAATAAACAAAAAAAAAATGGGAAACGTTGTATGTCTGTGATAAAGATAATTCAAGAACGATTTTACCCAAATTAATAGAATTTGTTATAATTTCTTTGCAATGATTTGTAAATCATTTTTTAAGGAAATTTTGTTCAAAAATTGATTAAAAAAGCTTTATCTGTTCAGCTGTTAGAGTATAACTTGATAACTTCAAAATAAAGGAAACTTGGTAAGTAAAATTCGATATAAGTAATAAATATCTATAGACTAGGCACCTATCAAATTTTCAGACAAATTCAATAAGGGATTGACTATCTGCTAACCTATACTTTTACAAACGTAATGGGATAACAAGAAAATTGAATTTTTAAATATATTAAAACTAGTGTGGGATTTTGCGAGTGCAACTTCAGTTTGATGTCAAACTTTTGTTTGAATACTTGTTGAAAAAACAAATCCAAATACAAATTCAATTTTCTAATTCTATTAACCGCATGGCAGGAATTTATCGCCTAAAAACTCGCCAAGTGCTACACCATAGATACAAAAAAAAATGCTTAATTTATGCCATAATTTATTATGCACGTCAATGTAGCAATTATTTCTCGGGATTACACCTTTATCAGAGAGTACGCAAATTCAATAAGAGGTTGACTATATGTCGACCTGCACTTTTACAAACATAAAGTGATAAATTGAAAACGGAATTTTTAAATACATTAAATCTAATGTTTGATTTTGTGACTATAAGTGCAGTTTGAAGTCAATTTTTTTCATATATTAAATATAATATATTATCGGCAAGAAAAAACGATTCTAAAACATAAATTCGATATTCTGAGACTATTGGCAGCATGGAAGAATTAATCGCCAAATAGCTCGCCAAGTATCACACTATAGATTCTATAAAAAAATTTAATTCCCGGCAAATGTTACTACATTGTAAACCAATGCTATGTAAGGTGTTCTCGGGATTACACCTTTACCAGAGAATATTGGCTAAAGTTTCGGGGAAACCATATCCTGTAGTTATTTTTTTCTGCAAACTACATAGATGTTAACATAATCCTTCAATAACTTTCAACAATGAAAAATAATCACTCTATCAAATAAGTATCTGATCGAAGGATGTTGATAAAACAATGAAAATTATTTCGCTTTCAATCACAGCAATGAAAATATTGCTGTGAAATATACTATTATTTTTCAAACATATTAATTTTATTTTTGCCTTTGTGAAAAAATATCATTTTGCATTGAATTTTGAAAAATAAAATGAAATTGCAAGATAAAATATGCATATAGCTGCTGACACAGTTATTAAAAGCAAATAAAGAATTTCTTTTGGGTTGACTGAGTCCAATCTAAAATTTTTCTGAGTCATTTGACTTAATTAGTCAGAGTTTGTGAAAAATCGGTTGATGTGGAAGATCATATAGACACGGTAAAATAATTTCAAACAAATCACGAAAATTGTCAGTGTTTATTGGTGTGATAAAAACTGATTAAAAAAAACTCAGAGGAAAATAGATAGCTAATAATAAAAAAACCATTATAAAGCTTTACGAACTCAATGTATCAGTAAAAAGACAAATTGTTCTTCTTATCTTTAGTTTATATAGTATATTGAAGTTTAATGCAGTTTAATATAGTAGAAGTTTAATATAAGTTTAATATAGTATATTCAAGTTTATATAGTATAGTTTATATAGCATAGTATATCTATAGTACATTGAAGAAAAACTTTTCTAGTAGTTTTTCCCACAAGTAGAGATTGCGAATTGCAAGAGAAATTGCGACAAGTAGTTTTGCAGATGCATAAAGAAACATAATCTCATCACTAAAACATAATCTTATCACCGAAGGCACACGGATAAAAAATAAAACTGATTGATTGGAACACCGTGCTAGCAACACTGACAGAAATTGTGGCTGAGTCCTAAAAATCATTAGCGGGCACGGGATAACCCGTCCCGTAGGAAGTATGACCCGTCATCCTTGGAAGAAGTGCCTATTTGTCTACCCTCCAGGGTGACGAGATCCAAACACCGTTTCCGAAGCATCCCATTTTCTTTTCGTAGTGCCCCGGGTGAGAATAAATAAATATAATATCCAAAATTATATATTTGGACTTAGGAACGTAAATGTATAAGGTAGAGAATCTGGAATTATCTCAAAACAAAATTTTTGTGATTGCAAACATTTTTCTTTGCTTATTTCGTTTAGAAAAGAATTAGAACGAGACTATTTATTGTCGTGTGATTCTTTTTTTTTAAAAAGAAATGTAACTTTTATTCTGATTAAAAATTTTTTGAAACCTAATTTATTATTTCAATAATCCCAATTTTAATCTTATCAGTTTTAAATTGAACAGCTAACAGAAATTCTTTTTTTTCCTTACACGCACTCACACATAGAGAGAGAGAATAATTTATTAGACTATTTATAATTCCATTTTCTTCATAATTTCATTTTACTCAGTAGAAAAAACTAAATTTTATTGATTAAAATGTTTTAAACCAGCTGCAAATTCCATTTATTAGTAATTTTTTCTTACTCTCTTAAAATAAAATGCTATGCATGTAATTCATTAAAACAAAATGAGAAAGGAGTGGAAAAATCTGTTATCTCAGAAACATTTCATATTGTTAATAAAAGCTGGAAAAGAATTTCCTCTTGGCAACATAGTACAAAATCAAAAATTCTTGTCGAAGATGTTCCGCCCCGTTCATTTTATTATTATGCGTGAAATGGCGGCTCACGTGAGAGATCGAACAGCTGCAAAAAAGAATTCCTTAAAAACTCTTTTAAAGTTTTGCAAAGAATTGTTCAGCAGTAAATTATAGATATCCGATAAAAAAGGTAAGAAATGAATGCGAAGAAAAAAAGGGATAAAAAATAAAATTTTCTTTAAATGCAATCACTGAAACATTTTAAAGGTTTAAAACGATTATTTTTGATCTTTTTGTTCTAGAAGAAGAGAAAAGAATCGATAATGTTCGAAATAATTCTTTTAGTATAAATGTAATAAAGAGTAATTTTATAAAATGTAATTAATAGTTTAAAAATGAAATTAGCAAATATGAAACAAATTATTTGTTTAAAAAAGTCTTTGCAGTATAAATCAGTTAAAATTTTCAAAAAAAAGTGATTGTAATGATTGCTATGAGTATAAATAGTTTTTGTTTTGTTTATTCAGGCTTCTATTTAGATAATGTTACATCCAGATGGCGCTACTAGTTCATCATTTGATTTCTCACACGTAGTTAATAAATTTTGGGTCACAAAGAGATCGTTTGGTACTTTAAAATTTATATTCAGTTTCATTTTTACTTTCTTTCGACAAACAATTTATGTTTTTTCCTTAACGATTTTTTATCATACTTTTTGACTTCAACCGCGCACTCTAACAAATCAAAAAATTGAGTTTTCCAAATTAAAAAAAAAACCCTTTAAAAATGCCTTTTTACTTTGAAATCATGTATTGTAAAAATCTATCCTGTTATAGTTAGAAATTATGTTTTTCAAAATATCTGTAAATAATACGTCAATTTTAGAATAAAATATTAATATCCAGTTATGTTACGTTCATTGAATATTACCATATGTGCAATATATTTCAAAATATTCCAGTAATAGTAAACTTTTGTTCGATTATTTTCTACTATTTATTTGTTGTTTTAAATTACCGAAATATAAACCTCACATTTTATTAAGTTTATAAAATTCTGGAAAGTCAGTAAAAATCTGCAACAAAATATTTCATCTTACCATTTAATTAGTTTAAATATAATTGTTTTTTTACCTGGTGGCATCAAATAAATAAAGGTGGATCCTTTCTCCCCTCAGCTTTTTCATCTACCTACACAAAATGTCAGTTTTCTTCTTTAATTATCAGTAAAGTCAAAATAATCATTTCAATTCCTACTATTTATTCACATTCTGCCTATATATAAAAATATATCTTGCTCAATTTGTCAATCGATAATAAATACATTTTTTCATCCCCCTCAAGTTCAAATACATTTTTTAAAAAATTGTTGGAAATAACACTTGAAGTTAAAAGAAGTTTTCCAAATATTAATTCAATTCCTACTATTAGTTTACACTCTGCTTAAACGTATGTATTTCAAATTTTCAATCGTTAATGAAATACTTTTTGTTCATCTGCTCAAGTTGAAATACATTTTCTCAAACTTGTAATGGATGACACTTGACATTAAAGTTTTTTTTCTGTTATAAATTCATTCATTAAATTTATTTAATTTTTTTATACTTTAAATAGAGTTTTAGAAGTTTTTAATGAGTATCGAAATCAGTAAGGTAGCTTCATCGGCATAATGCAATGATTTCTGTATTTTTCTCCTAAAGATAAAGAATGTGAGTTTAATTCTTGCCAAAATCAATAATTTTTGGATAAAAAATATTTATATTCATTGAACTTATTTAATAAAAAGTGATTAAAATAATATTTTTGTTGTCCCAAGTAAGAATTGACTTAAAACTGTTTTTAAATTACTTTTTATTTCATTTGGAAGCATTTCATTTATTGATTTGTTCCAAAATTTAATGCATAACCAATATTTTGAATTTATTATATTAAAAAATTTCCTTCTATCTAGCTACATACAATTTTTAGATATTTTCTATTTTTTCCTACTATTTATATTTATAAGAGGGAAAGTATATTTGTTTAAACACGAAGGATCTGCATTCAAATTATTACATCCGTTTGATATTGGATTGCTCGAGACTAACAAGCATTTTTGAAAAATAATCTTAATCTCCAACCGATAATTTTAAAATTACTACTTGTGATTATTAGAAAATGATTATTTCTTTTATTTTTGTTATTATCCGGTGAAGTAATTATTGGAAAAACCATGTAAATTTTTTTTACTTCTGAATATTTTGTATTTTACTTAGTTTTGTAATAAAATTTTAAGCTGGACAAAAGAATAAGTTATTAATTTTAATCTACCATTACAATTAAATAGGAATATATACTTCATGAATATTTTATTCATTTAACCATGTCAATATTTTTACGATCATTATCAATATATTTTCAAAAATCAGAATTCAATTGATTTCCTTTTTCTACATTATATTTATTATACATTTTTATGAGCTGCTATATTTCAGATTAAAATTTTGTCATAACTTTATTATCCTTACATATTT
>JAOUZG010049478.1:250605-300789 GCA_026289955.1 Argiope argentata
TTCAATATTAATTATTATTCTTATATTATTCAATATTAATTATTATTATTATTATTCAATATTAATTATTATTATTATTATTATTATTCAGTATTAATTATCATTATTATTATTCAGTATTAATTATTATTATTATTAATAGATATTTATTATTATTATTAATAATAGATATTAATTATTAATTATTATTATTATTATTCAATATTAATTATTATTATTAATAATAATTAAATTATTTAAATATTTTATTTTCACTCGGTTTATCACGTTCTAGCCGCCTTTAGCGACTGACTGTTTTAGAGGGTTATTGATATCTAATATTAAACAATTTATGCAACGTTTCTTAATATCTTCTTTAGTGAACATTTTTCAGCTTCAAATTTTGAAAATCATAGGATTCATACCATTAAAAAAGTTATACGATACATTGTTCATAGAATGTTTTTCATTTTTATCTTCTAATTATATAGCATAACAAAATATTTCCATTGAGGGAATTAATTTAATTTTCAAAATTCTAACGTTTTTTCACAAATAAAACGCGCTGATAATCGAAAAATTACTGAAGCCAAAATTGTACAATATAAATTAGTGTCAGAACATTCTGTGGGCAAGTGAAAGATCATTCATGACACAATTCATGCCCATCTAATTCTATTAAACGTGAAAAACTTGTCATATGAAATCAAACTAAAGAATTAATAATATCAGGGATCATTATGTTAAGTATTTGAATAGTTCTTTATATTTCTGAAATGTAAATTATTGTTGTGTTCTTTATATTTCTGAAATTCGGATTTCCAATGCTGTTAAAAAATCATCAAATCTAAAAGTAAATTTGTAGTATCAAAGAATGAAAAAATATCCTAATCATATTTTCTTTCAATTTTTTTTGTTGCCTTAACTGACTTTGAGAACAAGGAACCAAAACATAATATGTAATACATATGCCTAGTACGAAAGAAAAAAAGAAATATCCTTATCATATTTCCCAATCATTTTTGGTTGTTCAATAAACCCACCGTGAGAAATATTGAAGAAAGAAGCTTATTTCTTAATACATAGGTCTAGTACAAAAGAATGATCCTCTTCATATTGTTACAAGCGGGCCAGCGGAGCGGAAGCACGTCGAAGTTGGCGGCGTTTGAAAGAGAGCTTCGCGCCAGCCGGGTTGGTTTGGCGAAAGGAATAGTCTGGTAGCCGCTGGATCAAACATGAAGCCTCACGTGCTTTTGGGCACACGCTTGCTAGGCAATATACGGGACGGGTTGCCGTAACTCCGGCAGTTAGTTATTTGAGTTTCCTCTCGGAAGAGAAGCGTCTCACTGGAATAGTGGATTATTTTAATTGCTTGTTATTGGTGAGCTGTGTTTACGTTTGCTGTTAACGCTGTGTTATTGAGCTCACTGTGACTTACTGTCTACTGTGCTATACGATAGCTGTTTTGCAGTCTGTGTTTATTGTGCGTAAGACTTGCATTTACGCTGTTAGCGACTGTTTAATTATGGGCTGTGTTTATCTGAAGTTTTACTTTATTAAGTTATCCTGTATATATCTGTAAATAGCTGTGAATAAATTTGTTTGCTTTGACCTCAAGTAAAGTCCATTCTATCCGAACCCGCTACGCTAAAAACGTAACAATATTTTCCTATGATTTTTTGATTGTTCTCTAAACTGTCCTTTAGAAACAATAAAAAAGAGCACCTAGTACGTATTACAATGCCTAGGGCGAAAGGATCATTAAAATATAATATTTTCCTACAATTGTTTGGTTGTTCTCTAAGCTTATATGAAGAAACAGTCAAAAAAGAAACCTAGAACGCGATACGTATGCCTAGTACAAAAGAATGAAAAAATATCCTTATATTTCTCTGCCATTTTTAGTTGATCTATAAACTCACCTTAGAAACATTGAAAAATAACAACATGGAAATAGAAAAGTCGATTTAGGCTTGAGGAATTCCTTACGCCCGAAGGGAAATACAGAGAATAAAGAAAAATTCTGATATTCAAGCCAGTGACGGAAATAAAAAAAAATACACTAAACATTATTCGCCAAAGATATTTCGAATAATTCGACTAGAAAACTCCTTTCAGTGCAGTTCCGTTTCCCACGATCCGTTCAAAGCTTCTAAGCCTTATCTGTGGATAAAACGAAAATTGTTTGTTCGAAATGGCGGTTGGTTGAATACTTCGAGAGCAGCGGAAATCCAATGCAGCTTATATCAGGATGGATTATGCATTTTTTTCTTCCAATGTCTAATCTTGTCATGAATAGTTTAAGCTAATCCAATAAATTGAATTTGGCTGGGTTTTATTTTATTTTATTTTAAGGCAAATCGATATCTAAATTTCTTTATTGCCAGTATGCTTAAGGAAATCTTGCATTTTAAAAATTCTTTAAACGATAAAATTGTTGAGATCATGTGAATCATAAGGTATCCAGCAAATATCGCATACTGATTCATTCTTTATTTTCAGTGTAACTCTCATGACAAAGGTAAAAATGGAAAAAATAAGACCAAATTTTTGAACCAAAATATTAAGAATTAAAAAGAACATTCTATTTAGAGAGCTCGAATGCTACTGCTTCTAAAATACTAAAGAATTATTCTAAAATGGCATTAATAAATAAATTTAAAGTAAAATTCAAGATCAAAAGTGAGAGAAATACAATAAATCTGGCCTGAAGACCTTTTAAAGGGCTACCCTCAGACAGGGATTTTTTCTGTGAGGGACTTGACAATTTAGTCACAAATTGATCCTTCGTGATCAAAAATTAGATCAAACAAAAAAAAACATAAAACAGAATATACTAGTATTATAAGCTTACAAGCACTCCAAAACACCAACATTTTGAAAAATCTTATATTATCACAGTTTAATAGGATTAAAAAATATGTAATAACAAAAATGCTTACATAGTAGCAACAAACAACCTTATTAAAAGCTTAACCATTTACGATTTTTCCCAAAACTATAGCAACATACAAACTCTAATAAGAAAAGTCTTACATATTTTCAAAACTAAAACAAAACTTCTAATTTATCCACTTAAAGCTGTAATCTTAACTTAATAGATGGAGCTTCAAGTACTCATTATGACTATATATACTGACCAAACTTAGGGATTCAAACGCCAGGAAATTAAGCTTAATGTGAAGATGTGAAAATTATTATGTCAGGTGACAAGCTTCAAACTTCTGGAGTTCTTTTTTGGTATGTATTTGGATTTCTTTTTCTAATTACTATGTTTGGTTTCTGTCTGAGGGTTTGAATATATCTCTGTAATTTTTTTAGGTTAAAAAATTCTTTGAAATAAATTGCTTTACCTGTTTTCTTGTGTGCTTATAAAACTGGTATATTCTGTTTTACGATCTTTTATTTGATCTAAACAATATGTATAATAAATTTGGATTCAAATTTGATATTATATTTCTGTATTACTAATCTATCTTTTAGGTCTCAATTTTCTGGGATTTTCGGGTCACGAGGGATCAATTTTTGACTAAATTGTCAGATCCCTCACAGAAAAAATCCCTGGTTTGAATTCCTGCCTGAGGGTGACCCTTGAAAAAGTCTTCAGGCCGGATTCATTGTATTTCTCTCACTTTTGATCTTGATTTTTACTTTAAACTTAACTATTATTGCCATTTTAGATTTAGTTTCAGTGTGTTATAGTTGGCCAATGCAGCAAATCTTTATGATTTTTAAGTTTTGAAAAAAATAAGACTAAAAAATGATTGGAAACAATTACTTAAAGAAATTTTATTGAAAAACATGAAACATAGATAATACCTCGGACATTCCTGACCACTTGTGTACAGACAGAAAACTGGAAGTCTTCTGAGATCAAAAAAATATTGTTATGAATCTGGATTCTTTTGATATTTTAGTCAAGATAAAAACACAAACACCCTGCCTCAGTAGCAAACGACAACTTTTATTAAACAAGAAGATAAGAATACACAAATGGCAAATGCACAGCAGCGTCTGTGAAAGCAACACACATCAGAACATGGCCACGAACAGTAGTCAATAAGTAGTCATCGATTGTAATAACAATCACAGCACACAAAGCAACTAGAAAGCATTCAGCAGGAGGAGTAGACTTACCTACACACTGGGATCCCTCCAAACGCCTGTAATTATCCACTGTCTCCTGGCTTCAACAATGTCTAAATGCTTACTCACTACTTGCTACACCATTGCACGATTTGATGCTTCTTTTTTAATAAACACCGGGACTAGACACATAGATAAATTCATCAGTCATTTGAGCACACCCCACAATGCTTGTGATTAGACTGTACTGATACTAATAATAGCTATTGTCAATCTATGTAACTCTAAAACATTCGACGCATTTTTCCACGAATCGATACCATAATTTGATGTATGTTTGTCTTCAAATTAGACTGATGGCTTTTTATAGTACGGGGAGCCTTGCAAAGAAGCTTCTGGGACAATCAGAAATATTTAGGTCTTTATTGGTTCTATCTTCAAAATTATGGAAGATTCCAATACAATCTATTTTGTCGCCAAAGTCTCCAAATTCATCGCCGAAATGGTCGCCAGGCTATGTGATTAATTCTTCTGCATCCGTTCAGCATCAACAAACCTTACCGTAAAACAGTCTTTCCAGTGTTTAAACTTACCCCACTAAGAAGCAATATTACAGATTTGCTACGATATATACTCACATAATTGAGATAACAAAGAGAACAAAAGAGAAAAAGAGAACAAAAAAATGGTGACGAAATACAGTGGATGAATGCACAATGGTAACATATGAAAAAATCTAAAGTATACTCCCAAACAACAAATTAAACAATCTAGTCAATTTACTGGAAATCCTTTCTATACAATATTTTAGAACAAAAAAATGAATATTTTTGGCACATATTATAGTATTTTAGAAATTAGAATGAAAAATTAGACGAGAATAGAGTAAATGTATTGCTTACTCTATTTAACATTTATTACTGAATCAAACCTTCATAGTGTTCACTGAATGATATATTCTTAATGTTTCAATCACATCAACATATTTTAAGTACGATAGTTTATTTTGTTTGGATATTTGTTTAAGGCTACCCAGGACAAAAACTGTCCTAAATATGATTAGTTATGTTTCTCTTTAACGTAAATATTTCCAATTACCTGCAATTTATATATTGTAGCGATAATTGTTTTGCATCGCCAGAACTGTATTGCGTTACCAAGTGTATCGCCAAGAGGTTGACCGAACTCTACATTTGGCGATTTGGCGAACATCGACTGGCAACTCTATGCAACGTAAAACGAACTTTTTAAGATTGCTTCAGATTCCTTAGAGTGCATAATGTAACCAAATGTTTTCTTTCAGGTTGTAATTATTTTATAATGTTGGTTAAGGAAATTTAATTTCAAATATTACTTTATGAATTCCTATGGTATTAAATATCTTGCTTGGATAGATAGCAATATTATTTTACATGGAGAAAACTATTAAAAAATCTATATCATAGGCAGCCTTGGGCTTTATAAATTCTCTGAGACCGGCTTTAAAGTTTTTTGTTTTTTAATTAAATTAAAGGGTCTCTTTTTAAATGAAATAAACTGTTACTAAACTGTAAAAAACTAAACAACATTTTAGAATTAGTATTAGTTAAATTAATCACCGATAGTTTTTTTTTTCGTATCTAACTTTAAAAAAAATATTGGATTCTTTGAAATTCATAATTTTAAACTAACTAACAATAACGAAGCAACGGATAGCGTAATCATTGAACGAATAACTTTTAGACCCTTTTACTTCTCCGAAACGCGACATGAAATGAGAAAGCATTTTATTCGACAGAAAATTATTATTAAGAGTTTCATTTTCTTTTATCAATTATCTTTTGATGATGATTTAAACAATTTTGAAATCCTTATATTCGATGTATTTGAAAGAAAAATGGAAACATGAATAATGCAGCTTTTAAAAAAATACTTCAATTTATAAATTATTAATTTTTATTTACATTATTTAAGAAAGAAATATAAAAGTAATTAATCTTAATTACTTTTGTTTCATTTCATCTTAAACGATTTGGTCTTGTTTTAGCGTTTTCAACACTGTTACAAAATAAAGATTATGAAATGCAAACAAAAATTAATTTATATAATTAAGATTATTTTTCATTCGAATCGAATTGATTTTTTATTTATTCCGTCTAGACTCATTTAGAATTTTTATAAGGGATTAGGCTATGTCTCAACTATTTAATTCATTAATAAGAATTAGAATAAAATCCCATGATTTTAAGTAAATAGTTTTTTCTTCAATTAAAGTACTGAGCATAACCTAAAATATAATAAATAGAAGATTTCAAATTAATGATTAAAAAAATCTTTTTTTAAAAAAAATATTCTTGATTTTCAACGGTAATGGGTTTTAATATACAGCATCTGAAATTCTTAATTTATTGTATTTTATTTATTTGTTTTCTTGAAAATTAAAATGTTTCTAAAAGGAACTTTTTTTCAGAGACAAATAAAATCCTAGTTTTTCAAATTCAATTAAATAATGCATAACGATTGTTTGAGATTAAAACATAATTACTTAAGATTAAAATAAAAATATAAATTTTATTGAAAAAGCAGGACTGTATTAGTAATAATGACAAACAAAATTTAATTATGGCCATTTACATGTATATTCTTATGAATAATCTTTATTGAAAACTTTCGATTCATTTAAACATGTTTATGTATATAATTCATTTTAAAATGTAAATTAATAATTCAATTAAAATTTTTATAATACATACATCTGTATACATTTCCAAATTAATATTTTTACAATGATAAATCTTTGTTATATAATGAAAGGTTTAATTTGTCAATTGCAATTTAAGAAGGTTATTTACCTTTATTCTGTGAAAATTAGATTGCTGTTTTGAAGTATTCGTATGAAAATATTTTCTTTCTCTGCATAATTTGTCAAAAAGAGTGTTTATAACAACTTGCGTGATTTCGATAAAAAAAGAAACTGATAAATACACCATGATAGCACCTTACCTGTCATTCTCATTTTTTTGTCACGCTTTGTTTTTTTCTTTCAAAACGTGGATATTTCTTCTAAATATCCCTTCCAGTTTGAAAATGTTGGGAGAGAGTATATATTCTTCGTAATAGGCGGTCTGCGTAAAAACATTGACAACTAAAAGAAAACAACTGGGTTCAAGTGGTTCAGATTGTGATTAAACAAAACAAATTCGTCTTCAACACTTTTTTTTATATACAGATTTGTTTTTTTTTTGTTTACGCGTTATATAAGACATGCAACAGACTTTCATCAAAACCGCTGAGAGAAAAAGTAATATTTTTGTGCTTTATTTTTTCTGAATTTAATATCTCATTTTTAAAAGAGTTTTCAATTGAAGTTTTATTTACAGTTTTAGTATTCTTCTTAAACTTAGCACTTTAACAGTTATTTGTAAAATAAATAAAATATTAAATATACATGAGCTGGAAATTAAAAAAAAGAATGATATACAACCATTTTTTACAAATAATACTGAAAAAGAAACAAACCTTTTATTGACCAAATAATTATCCTTGAAGAATCATAAATAATAAAAATAATATCTTAAAAAATGTTATTTATTTATCGTCTGAAATTTATAATACTATGTCAAAAAAATTTCTCAAGGAATTTTGCAGATACGTTTAATTATAGCAAAATAACACAAAATGCCAGATATTTCCAATGATTTTTTTGCAAAAATATACTAAATTTGTAGAAGTATTTGTATAAGAAAAATATACAAATATTTAATAGAAAATTTATCTAAATTTACAACCTCTGTAACAATTTGTACAATTTTAGCATCAAATCATTTAATGAAAGCATTTTATTATAAAAACTTTAATTTTATTAACTTAATTTATTAGTAAATCATTTTTAAACTTTAATTTATTAGTAAATCCTCGTCATTAGAATCAGATACCATTCTTTTATTTTATATTCAATTAGACTAATTAAGAATGAATTTTAAATAAAATATTTCAGAAATTTTTTCTAATTTTTTTCTGTGGGATTTTTTAAGAAAAAATATGTTTAGTGTCCTTCTTTAAATCAAATACTCAAATTTATTTTGAGCAAGAAACTGATTATTTGAAGGATGGAAAAATAAGTTTGGTGCTTTTGTTTTCTATGATCATAAACATTCACGAGTTAGATTGATCAGATTTTGGAATTTTATCAAATTTTATATTAAAGTAGTTATTGGATTGGATGCCTCTCTGTCTATTTACTTAAGTATACAATAAAGCAAACCAAAATTCAAATTGAATTTCTATTTATGATTCAATTTAAGACTGAAACGATTTTTTTTACTTCTATGAGGGGAGGTATAATAAACTGAAAATATTTTTGTTAATTTTATAATGAAAAAAAATTGTGAATTTAAAGTTCTAATTTTTAAGAGTTTTATGGATTGATGAATTGGTGATTAATACATTTTAAATTGAAATTTGCTAGTATTAAAGTGAGGCAAAATATTGTCGCTCTGCATTTTGGAAAAAATAACTTTAATTTTTATAAGATGGCATTTGCAGGTCTTTTTGTATGAATAAAAAAATCCGGCGAGCAATAGGCAATTACTTGTTTACCAATCTAAAAATCTCTCTATTGTTTAATTCAATTAAATTTAATTGCTTTCCACCAGATTGCATTTTATAAAAAATGCAAAAAAGGCGTCCAATTTCAATTTTGATTCCACCTATTCTTGGAAAATAACCCGACATATTTTACTCTTAACTTAACAATTAAAAGAAGAGATTATTTATACAATTTGAAGTCTTTTGTTAATTTCTTTATTTAAAATTTTAATACATTTTTGATACATAAATGATATATCAGTTAATTAATTTGGTTTTTTATTAATTTTTTCAAATACATAAATGGTTTTTTTTTTCTTTAGCAAAACGAAGAATTTGATTTCTTTGTAATATACTAAATAGTTTAAGCAAGTTTTGCATTTGGGTTAAAATTTACCAAATCAAATTCCTTTGGAAATTTCATATCATTGTAAAAATTACAAATTGACATGCTTCCTATCCATATATTATCTTAATTTTTTATACAGTCCTAGGGCTTAATTTTCGAGATAAATGTTATCGTAATTTTATATATTGATGTATTTAATTTAACGTTTTATAAATTAACATTTAATATCATAAGGATTCTATAATTTTTTGTTTCGAAATAATTTGGGACCTTAATTATTGGCATCAGTGTGAGATTATACGCTTAAAAACTATCCTATTTAGCCAAAAGTATACTTTTAAAAATTGAATCTAGTACTAAAATACTTTTTCGATATTTTTGTTTTACTATTATTTTCTCTATTAAGAAGAAATTGTATTAGCATTATTATTGCTCAAAATAGGCCCAATTTTTTTCTGAAAGAGTCTGAAAAAAGGATTCAATTCTAATAAAACTATGTATTTAAAAAATTGAAATTTTTCTATGGCATTGAGAATGGACTTTGTTTAATTTCGTTTATTTTTAAAACGTGCGCTGTTTTCAGTTTCCTTTACTTTTTGAAAAAAAAATTTTATCACAGAAGGGAATTGGTATTGCTTTTGAAACAGGCATCAAAACATTTATTGACAAAAGTATTGACAATATTTTTATTAGTTGATGCAATTTGTACGATTTTTTTTCTTAGGAGAACTGACAGCACGGAGACAAAATTCAGATATCTTTAATATTTAAAAAAAACATCGAAATCACTGGAGTGAGCTAAGCCGTCGGTTAGAAGAAATGTAAGGTGTCGAACCTTTCATCCAAATATTCGAGGTACTGGATTTCCGCCTTGCACGATGCATTCGGTCTACTTTCTTTGGGAACAAACCATTTTTATTCTATCTGCCAATATTTTTCGAAGCTTGATTTGAACATGAAAAAGGGAAATGTTTTGAACTGAATGTTCCGGTGGAACTCTTAGATAAATTTTTCGTGAATAATAATTGTTATATCTTTTACTTCCTCAATGCCTGAGTAACTGGGTTTTTTTCTGACTCCCTATATTTCACTTTGGACATAAGAAATGTTTCAAGATTTAATCGTCATTTCGAGTTCAATTCACTCCTTATTGATCTTCTTTATGGTTTATGTAGCAAACATAAAAGATTGGAATAGAGTATTTCCCCCTTTTTTTCGCAGTACACATCTATTTTCTTGCCTTGATGATTATTATCATATTGAGGAAAAGTCAATGACCTTAATTAATTTTGTATCTCAACCTGTTGATCTATGATTTAATTAAATTTTAAATTTATCAGATTTTAATCCTTCCACAATTAACAGATTTACGTGACTATTGATTTTTATCTGAACTACTTCTAGTTCTCCATACAATATTTTAACTTCAGCAAAAAAAATTAACCTTTAATTATTTAATGTACGTTTGATAAACTGTTTTTTTAAAAGAAATAAAGCTAATTAGATTATGTTTAGGAGTGCGTTTTCCACGTGATCTGGATGTCCTGAGTTCGAATCCAGTTTCAGACAAGGTTACTCTTCCCTTGTTCTATCTGCTAGATTTATGAATGTGCACACACCCCCTGTAAAAAGGGGCTGTACAAACGAATGCGATGTATGAATAGTTAAAACGTGTTCTTGGCCCTCGTTGGCTCTAGTTAAAAGCAATAGATGCACCATCGACTTAAATTCTGTGACAGCGTCGGTGAACTTATACTTAGCAAGTTCCGTTAGAAACAACATCAACAGGTTGATTTAATACCCTCGTATTTCTATAATTAGCCCTTCTAACAATAAACATCCTTATGCATAGCAACAGTTTAAAGGAAGATGTTTGAAAATGGAGAACAAGTCAAATAATTACTATTGGTTTGAATAAAAAGTGAATGCAGTGACCACAAAAATATAAAATTAGATTTGTTTAATAACTCGTGTATTTTTTATGAACCAAATAATATATCATTGAAGTATTATTTTAGCATGAAATCACCTTTATTTATACATTTAACTTTCAATGAAAATGTTCACTTCAACAGCGAATCATTTCGTATTTCATTCAAAATTCAATCAAGTTTCATATTTCAATCCTCATTTCATGAAAATACAATCAAATTTCATATTTCATTCCTCATTTCATGCAAAATTCAAGAAAATTTCAAATTTTTCCTCATTTCATGCAAAATTCAATCAATTTTCATATTTTATTCCTCATTTCAGGCAAAATTCAATCAATTTTCATATTTCATTCCTCATTTCATGCACTATTCAATCAAATTTCATATTTCATTCATCATTTCAGACAAAATTCAACTTCAATATATGTAATAATTTCTATACATATATTTCCTTCAACATTTGAATGGCGAAAATGATTTTGAAAAATAATATTCATCTTTTTCGTTCCAAAATTCACAAGAGTAGTCCTGTTCCAACATAGTAATTCAGGGAAATTAAACCAAAAGTTGGGTAAATATCTATTTATAAAAAAGTGTTATAAATTAAATTTTATTCTCATTCATCAAATCAGTGAATTAATGATACAACAAGGTTAATTATCAATACTGCATACCAAATACCTATTTAAGCAAAATACTACAATTTTCAGAATATGCATGAGAAATTTCTTCTTTTTTAAGAAGTGTGGAAGAAAGTCCCAAGTATGTGTTTTCTTCCTCAGAGGATTCATCTCTTTCAATGATCGATGAGTTCAACTCCTAAATCAATGATTTGTACACCACACTGTGTATTGATCAGTCTGGAAAACTACATACGATTTTAAAATTTATAATTTTCATAATTAGTTTTTTACAAATAATAACTGGTTTGCACATTTATATAAATATACACATCTTCTTATCATTATGCATTTTATTTTTCACAGTTTATAAGGATGGAAAACTTTGAAAAAATTTCTTCAGGTAGAGATTTTGCTTTATATTTTCACAGATTCCATCTAGAAAAACTTATGCAGATGGTATTTTGTAAAAGTCACTTAAGGAGTAAAATAATCATTAGGAAATTTTAATATTTATTTTTCTGACTTTCAGTAATTTTTTTATAAAACAAATCAATTGTTTAAATAAAGATACAATTTTTTTAAATGAAGAAATTGTTACTTAGCAATTTTCAGAATATTGATTTTCAAAGGTTTCAGCGGAATAATTGCATATTTTAAATATTCCCTAAGGATATAAGAAAACAAAGAAAAATTTAAAATACATTTGCTAAACATAAAAAAATAACTACAAATGTTGTCACTTTTTGAATAAAAAAATTGGCATTTTCTCATTTTCAGGATGGAAAGAGGACTTATCACTATGTATTGAAAAATAAGCAAGTTTTTTTCACCCTTTGAGAAAAAGTATTTTTGTGAAATCAGAAAGAAAAAAATCAAATAGTTTTTTTAAAATTTTGTTATCGTTTCAGAATATTGCTCCTTTTTAGAACATTTTATCTTTTTATATCCCTTTAGGGACTCGATTCAGTAAAGAACCCGTTTCAGGTATGAAGTATGATTTGATGCCAATTCTCATGATAGTTATTTTCGGTTCAAACTTTAGCATGCTGATAGAACTGAAGAAATAGAAATTGAAATAGATGCGATGGCTTATACCAGACAGGAAAAAAGATAACGATATTTAATTGGATAATGGTTTTTTTTAATATCATGATTTAGATTTTTAAATATAAAAAATACAATAGATTACAATTCTAATAATGAAATCAATTACTTTAGGTCAATTAGACACAATGATTTTCATAGTGGATTAAACAATGTGAATAATATATACTTCTAAAAACAATTAGAATATTTTAGATATTTAAAAATAAATCCTTTTCATTGAGATTTGTAAATAATCGTTTGGCCTCAAATAGTTTGCAGATTTTATTTTTATATAAATGATTTGAAGAGATTTATTTTTGGATTAATATAAAATTTAATTTCTAAGAACATTTTTCTTTCTTAAATTTAAAATTCCTTTGATTTAGTTTTGATTTTTTATCATTTATTTAATGAACACTCTTCCATTCTGTGAATTTAATTTGATATCATTCTTATTTTTAATTGATTCACTATTCTTATTATGAAAACTTCGCTTTAAAAATTGATCTTCTTATGCTCTAATTATTATTTTCGTAGAAATTTTTTCAGTTAAAAATTAAATTTAATGGAAATGTATTTTATTAACCGGTTATACGAGAAAAACCAGAGAAACTTCTCATCACCAGGTATCTTCACTAAACAATTAGGAATGGATATTTTCTAATTGAAATTCCAATTTCTTCCTTATCAACAGATGCAACTTGCTTATCAGACATTATTAATTGCAATGAATGTTATGGAAATAATCAATTTCATTGCTAAAGTTTCATCAAGAAATAACTTCACGGAATTTTATATCTCAAAGTGTAAGGGAAAAAATGTATCTCTTTTTAAAAGCCACGAAAATTTATCTCTAGCTGAAAAAAATGTTCATTAAGGAATTCTTTGCTAAGGCATTTGAATAAAATTAGAACTATAATGGATGGTAATTATTTTACCCTGTATTTTCTTTGTTTGTTTGTCAGGGTGAGTTTGTTCGTATGGACGTGGGTTTGTGACTTTGTAGTAGCTTCAATTCAGACAGTATGGCCTGAAACAGCATAAACCACAGTAAAGGCCAGGCAGACGATGTTAACAAATCAGCGAAATATGTGCATTGGAAATTAGAAATGTTAAAATTTTTGATTAGAATACCATTTGCTCAAAAATTAAACTTAATTCTAACAATTTATACGTTTACTTATGGGGATGTGCGTGAGTGTCTTAAAAGAAAGTCTTAAGAAATATTTAATATGACTAGAAGTGATACATTTGTTGTTTAAGTTATCCAATTTTTATGATAATCAGTACATACCAGCTTTCTATTATTTTTATTTTGAAATACAAAAAGAAAAAAAAGTTTCTTATTGTAAAAATATTAATTTATCGACAATAACGATATGTCACTTTATATATTTATTTGTTAGAGCTCAAAAATATTATTAGGAAAATTGTGACTTTTTATCTAGTCGCAAAAATTCGACGTAAAAATTCAATTTCGTCAACCTTTACGCTATAAATGTGGGTGCGTGTTTCTCTATGAATATCACTTATTAATTTTCTATCTATTTACTTACATGCCCATATAATATTTCAAACTGGTACCTATGTATTAATCGTAGGCTCTTAATAAAAGTTTGGATGAAATGTAATAGGATATTTAAGAAAAATTTTACAATTAATCAGTGATATTCTTCTAATACACGTATACCTTAAAAACCCTAAAAAGTCAAATTTTTCTAGCATATTATCTTTAGAAATTAAAAGTTAGTTACAATAAAATTAACATCTTATTATACCAGTTTTCAATTAATCATTGTCATAAGATTAATAATTAAATAAATTATAAATTTTAACAAATAATTATAAAAATAGATATTTTTTTGTTGTCTGTTGGACAACAACCTTCAAATATGTCCAATTTTGACTTTGTTGATACTCAAAGTGAACTTGCCGTTTTACTTAGTTTTTTTAATACTATGTTTAATTTAGTAAATTGCATCTAATTTTGTAAATGTACCCTAAAATCGAAATAAAGAACCCCCATCAATTTGACTAATTTTGTTACATTATACATATGATCTAACATATGAGATTTTATTTATAATTGCTATTATGTTATTCGGTTACATCCTTTCTAAATGTTCGAATACTTAAACCAACTAGCGTTTAAAACAGAAATGAATATTATTCAAAAATTAAAAAATGCTTCACATCAGAATATAAAGCAATATAGCTCTTGTCTATAAATGTCTATAGTTCTATATAAAGCTCAATCGTTAGTTTTCTGTGTCAGTATTTCAAATTCTGATGTTATAGACAGGCAGACAAATAATACTTCTATAAACAAATTAATTCTTATTTGTATTTGATTCAAATAGGCAAGTTTGGAGTAATGACATTGAAACAAATTTTTCTCTGTTGCTCCAGCATTTTTTATTTCTGAGTTACATAAATAAAATCAAAGAGAGTCATTATAATTTTTACATTTAGAGAAATTGTTTGCCAGAATTTAATTTTCTTAAATATATTTCAAAAAAGTAATTACTACTTTATTAAGACTGCAAATTAAAAAAAAATTAAAGACTATATTTTCATTTACATATTACAGTATTCCTTCCTAATTAAACTGTTTGGTATTTTTGCTATTAATCCTACAAAAAATATGATATTGATGTTTTGAAAATAACATAGAATAATAATTTTATAATTCTAAATTTTAAAAGCAAATATTTGGTTTAATAAATTAAAAGAAGAAAAATGTATTAAAAACTTTAAATTTATTTTTAGTTAATATAAAATGTTCGGTACAGTTATCTTTTAGACAAGAATGACACTATTACTGATATCCAACAATTCTTACCTATACTCAAACTATAATTGTTAAATTTCAACAACTGTTAATAACAATATTTTAAATTATTGTTGATGGTATAACAATTCAGTTATAGTTAAACAATTGAAGGTTTTCTTTCTTAATTTCAGTATTTAATTGTTCGCTTTCCAGTGTGGTGAGATTACTTTTGTTTGCGATATAATTAAGGGAATTTAAGTCATTGAAAGTGCAGAGGAGATTTCTATTGGTGCTTGTGCTTTCATCCATTTTCTGTGGAGTCTTTATTAAATTGTCTGCTACTCGAATTATTCTACAACATTCTCTTCAATCAGAAGCATTTCTCCTCATAATCATGGGCAACATAAGAATCAAAAACATTAGAAATATTGATGCTTATGCACAGACCGATATTCAAGAGTGTCCTTCAACTAAGGATGCTTATACATTGACAGATGTTTATGCCCCTGGTGACTCAAATGAAATTGTGCTGAATGTTGATAATACCAAACAAGATTTTGAAGATAAAACTGTAAAATATACTCAATTTAGCACTAATCCTTTCCTGGAAAATTGTGTTATGCCTGCAAATGAATTAAAAGTCACTAATCCCTTCTTGGATAATTTTGATGATTTTGAGATTATTAAAAAGGAAACTAATCCTTTCAAATCTGATATTTATTCGAATGGGAAAACATTGCTCTTATACCAGGAGGAAAATGATGAAATTCCGGAAATAGATCCATCCTGGTTTGAAGAAGAGGAACCTGAATTGATTGAAATATTTGAAAATACCAAAAATACGTTCAGTGTTCTTGACAACCCTTCTGAAAACGATTTTGCTAGAAATCCATTTCTGGCAACAAATCCTTTTGAACTGAAAGATACTAACCCATTCAAAGAATCAATCATCGCAAAAGTTCACAGAAACAATGTTTGTTTATGAGTGATAAATTTAAATTTTAGGGAAAATGGAATGACCACTTTAAAGAATAATAATATTTTCCTTCTAAATGGTGCGTCTGTCTGTCATTCTCTCTCCCTCTCTCCGTATATGTGTTAATCCAGAATATTAAAATGAGTTTTATAAGGAATTAAATTTTTGTATCAATAAATATTCATTACACTTTTAATTTCATTTTTCACTAAATATACAATATTAAAGTACTGTATTATTGCAGATAAAATATTGTAATAATGCAGAAGAAAAAAATGCATTATCCGTCATAATTTGACTTAAGATATGTATCAAAGAAAAGATTAATCTTCATCTAATTAATATATTTATCTTAATAGTTGTTTTAATAATTAAGATAAAGAAAATTAAAATATTTTTATTAATTGGTGCTTTAAAGCTCTGGTATTGATCTTTGGTGTCAAATATATATGTTAAGATTTTATTTGTATAGTGGTTTACATTTTTGAAATTTCATTTTGTAACACTCCCGTCATACGAAAGCATAAACTATTAAATTGATTTAATGGAATATAAGTTTATAATTTTCTAATTAGGTTGTTATGTGCATCTATTAAATTTGATTCATCTGTTAGATGAGTGCAAAAGTTCTGTACGTCTTTGGATATGCAAATTTTGAAATGGAATTCATGCCACACAGAACAGTGTGGTATGAATTAATCAATCAAACGTATTGAATTGAAATCTTCCAATCATCTCAAAGCATCATCGAATCAAACGTGTGGATGACTCACATATAAATACATGGCCTCTGACAAATTTAATCATCTCAAAAGAGAACTCAGTAAGTGTAGCATGAAAAGCGAGAAGGAACATGTTTAGCTTTGTTTTTCAAACGAGTTCAATAAAAATACGGCAGCTACAGCATGTCAATGTTATTGTCAAGTTTATGGGGAGGATACAATTAACGATATCACCTGCCATCTATAGTTTCGTGGATTTAGAGAAGGAGACGGAAGCTTCCAAAGATTCTTTCATATATCTTCATGCAAATGAAAGTACAAGCTATCAACACTTTGATAGATCTGATTCAAAATTGGATGACAATTTATATTTTGAATGTTAATATTAAGCACCAAATTTTATGGAGTATTTTAATGCTTTAAATCATCTTTGGAATATGTCTGTAGATTTCGATATTCAACTGCATCTGATAACTTCATTTGAAATTTTGTCTTCCGTCAAATTTATTGTTGAATAACAATCATGATAACGATTTATATTGTAAATATTAAAAACATGCACCAAATTTTATGGAATATTTTAATTTTTTAATTATCGTACCCGAAAACTTCTCCTGAACATACTTCTTTTCTATAAATGTCATTCAAAATATGATAAAAAATTATAAATGTAATGCAAAATACGATAGACAATATTTCAATTGGAGTTATCACATGCACCTGAATATGTAGATCGACAGATATATTCCAAAGAATATTAAAGACACAAAATATTCCATAAAATTTGATGCACATTTTTAACATTGGAAATAAAGATTGTTATTATGATCGTTGTTTATCTATAAACTTGACATAGAGATAATAGTCAAAATTTCAATTGGAGTTATCAGATGCAATTGAATATGCAGATCTTCAGACATATTCCAAAAATAGCTAAAATCACAAAATATTTCATAAAATTTGATCTAGAGTTTCAATATTTGAAATACAGATCGTAATCATGATCGTTATTTATCTATAAATTTAACTCGAAGAAGATGGACAAAATTTTATTTGGAGTTACCAGATGCACCTAAATATGCAGATCTACAAACACATTCTAAAGATAATTAAAAACATAAAATATTCCATAGAATTTGGTGCACAGTTTTAACGTTTAAAATATAGATAGTTATCGTTCTCGTTATTTGTCTATAAATTTGACTGAAAGAAGATAAACAAAATTTCATTTGGAGTTGTTACATACACCTGAATATGCAGATATGCGGACATATTCCAAAGATAATCAAAAACATAAAATATTTTTTTAAAATTTGGTGTACGGTTTTAACGTTTAAAATATAGATTCTTATTAGGATCGTTATTTATCTATAAATTTGACTCGAAAAAGTTTGAGAAAATTACAGTTGTAATTATCACATACATTTGAATATGCAGATCTACAGACGTATTCCAAACTATATTAAAGACACAAAATATTCCATAAAATTTGGTGTACAGTTTTAACATTTGAAATATAGATCATTATTAAGATCATTATTCATCTATACATTTTCGTAGGGACGATATATTTCAATTCGAGTTTTTAAATGTACCTGAATATTTAAATCTACAGGACATATTCTAAAGTTATTTAAAAATACAAAATGTATCATAAAAATGGGTGTAAAGTTTTAACATTTGAAATATAGATAGTTATCATGATTATTATTTATTTATAAATTTGTTGTAGAGACTATATATTTCAATTGGAGTTATCACATGCATCTGAATATTCAAATCTACAGACATATTCTAAAGTTAATTAGAAACCGAAAATATTTCATAAAATTTGGTGCACAATTTTAACATTTGAAATGTAGATCGTTATCATGATCGCTACTTATCTATAAATTTGTCGTAGGGTCGATATATTTCAATTAGAGTTATCACATATACCTGAATATTCAAATCTACAGGACATATTCTAAAGTTATTTAAAAACACAAAATGTTTCATAAAATAGGGTGTACAGCTTTAACATTTGAAATACAGATCGGTATCATGATTATTATTTATTTATAAATTTGACGCATAGACGATAGACAAAATTTCAGTCGGATTTATTACATACACCTGAATATGTAAATCTACAAACATATTCGAAAGATAAAATTTTTAGTGAAGAAACATTAGATTGTGAAGCAAAAAAATTTGTTAGAAATTTGAGTTTTCGAATTTTTTAAAGATTGCTAAATTTTGTCTTTTTGTGCTTTGTACAAACGAAAGTAAAAATGAGGATAGGGGTGTACTTTTCCTTTCAAAATTGGATGCAAAATAGCTTTTTCGAAAAAAAAAACGTTGTTCTTTTATATCATTTATTCCTTTGTAAAATTTGTAAAACTCAGTATCTTTTTTTCAACTTCATCAAAAATTCCCAAGAAACTATTACTTTTACCGAGACGTCTGTAGTATTAGACGACGATAAAATTTAAATTTTCCCCTAGGCAGTCTTTTGTGGTTATATGCGATGCACAAATTATTCCCCGTCTGGAAAAAGAGGCGTTTCTCTATACTCCTATATTTATTTATTTTAATTGTTCTCGTATATGTTTCGTAAACATTTTTCAGTGTTTCTACATTTTATGATGATGTTTGAATTTTTAAGTCTGAATACATTATTATTTAGACAAATATGTGTATTGAGAACAATTATTTATTGCTTATGATTCTTTTTATGAAATCAGTATTATTCAGAATATAAAAAATCACTGTTATGAATAAACTGTTTGATGAATAATAGCTAAAGTAAATACAAATATTTAACCGTTACATTTTTTTCTCTTACAAATACTTCTCTTCCGGAAATTTTCCATTTTTTTGTCTATAATAAAGGGGACAACACACAGATTTGAGAGGCGTATGAAGATTTAAAAAATACACCAGCTTCTTTAGAAAGAAAAATAGAGATTTTTACTATTAGCCGCATGTTATACATAAAAATAGAACATTTTACCTTGTAAAATTTGTCCAAATTTTCAGCTAAAAAAGAGATGTTGTATAAAATTTTAAAATTAAATTAAAATTAGAATAATATATGAAAGGTGGTAATATGCATTATAATTGTATTGCGCAATTTAAAGTTCAAGGTCTTTGAGAAGCTGAAGTTTAATTTGCTGTTGTTGTTACTAATGACACTTGACATGGGATAGCCCGCTGATAACTTTCAGCGATTTTAAGCCAACTGAGTGTCTCTTGTTTTTTATATTGCTCCAATCAAGGTCAAGAGTACGTTTTAACTACTCACTCAGCACATTCACTTACACATCCCCTTTTGACAAGACACATCCACACAACTCACAGATATAACATTGACCAACTATTCTGTAGTCGGGACTCGAATTCGGGACAGCCAGGTCACGAGGAAGAAGCGCTACCTCAGTGCCAGGACGCCGGCAAGTTTAGTTTATATTAGCTTCTCGTTTTAAAGTAATGTTAGAGAAATTTTGGGACACCATGCAATTTTGAATCGTGATGAGATGACGAGAGACACTTAAGCTGGCAACTTCCTCTCCACATCATACCAGCTGGAAGGGGCTTGGCCCTCACTGATTTATCGGGGATCAGAACCCTTTACACGACGGTTCTTCGGTGGAATCGGGTTATGAACCTAAAGGCTTACGGTTCAAGAACCGAGATCTTACCACTATGCCACTGCCCCGTTGGCGTTGAAATAACTAGAAAATAGCCACTGCTTAAATCTTTGGCTTCCGATATTAGTAAAAAGAATTCTTTTTTTCCCCTTAACTCAGATTTAATCACATAAGCTATTAGTTATGGATGTTAGTTTATGTCGCTTGTCATTTTCTATTTAAAGTTATTTTGATAAATTTCTAACTGTATTCTTATAACCTGAAATGTCATCTGTAAATTTCTTTATGCAATATACAAAATGAAAAGTCATTCAGAAATCTAAATGGAACAAACGATTTGGTAAATATCTATCAATATATGCATGAAGTTACTTCTTAGTGAATAGATGCCTTAAGAATGCCCTTTTTAAAAATTTTGACAAGATTTTTAAAAACGAATTGAATAAAATTTCAAAATTTTATATCCCAGTTATTCAAAAAAAAATATTTTAAAATAAGAAAAGCAATTATTTCGCATTTACCCGTGAACTTTCTTTAAAAATCAGTTCAAAAAGATAAAAAAAAAGAACTTTTTAAAAATATTTATAATTTTGAAATGGAGAATATTTTTCTATGAAATAATTCTTACATCATTAAAAGATTAAAAAAAAGTATTGTCTTCAATAATATCAATTTTTATTTTCCTATAATAATTTTAATGAACTGAAAAATGTATGCATAATTTACAATAGTAATTTTCTGTTTCCTAAATTCATGTTTAATGTTAATGTCACGACAATAAATTCACATCTTTTGTGCACATTATTTTTAATAAAAATAGAGTAAATACAAAGGAAGCAAGCTTAAAACAATATTAAGCCCAAAAAAGGATATTAATTCAAATATTTATTCCCAACATTTTAACTACAATATTAATTATAATAATTTAGGAATAGCATAAAAATATTTCGAATATTTTCAATTATATTCGAAAAAAAATAAAGAAAAATGAATCAACTTTGTAAGAATATAATATCAATAAATGTATTTTAATCTAATATTTATTTTTAATCCTAATATTTAATATAAAATTTGAAGAAAAATATACGTAAACATATTTCGAATATTATATGGAACTAATTCCTTAGTCAAATATTTTTGCTTCATTATCGAAAAAAACATTCAGTGACTTCAAATTTAGTAATATTCAAATTTTTTTAATGCATACATCAGAATTAATATTTCAAATTTCGATTTGCTCGAGAATAATTAATGCAGTGAATTTATTTTCCTTGTATAAAAGCTTTATTTCAACAAAAAGCAAGCTATACTGCATAAGAACAGAAATCATTAAGTTACACGTTAATATAAGAATAAATAAGTTTATACGTTAATATTAGAATTACATTATTTGTTTTGAAATATAGGGACCATTTTCAGAAATATACGACTCGTATAAGATTGAAACGTTGAAAATTTATAAATTATAATTTAACACTGAATCTAACAAGAGTTTCTACGATCAAAAAAAAGTTGTTGCCTTTTCTCGAAACAAATTCTCGTCAAAATTCTGTATTCTTAAAACAAATTTTATTCATTAAAATACTATGAAATTGTATACAACATTTGTAAACTTTATTCATCTGTTAAAGATATTTTCATTTTTTTCAGTTCAATAATACTAATCTTTAGATTCTTTTTATAAAGAAAAATTCTTCATATATTTTTAGATTTTATATTCAAAGCCATTCCATACTTTTCAATCTTTTTCATTATTATCAGATTTAAATAAAAATAAATGCATTAAAATTATTAAATAAATTATTATATATTATGCCAATTTTGGAGCGGTTTTATTTAAAATTATTTCAATTTGATCATGCCAAATTGTAGTAATTAAATTCAAAATTGTCAATAACAGCACATACTTGATTTCCCATTAAAAATATTTATTTAAGCATTTTATAAGTAAAATAAATCATTATCTACGTAAGTCCTAAATTTTGAATCAAAACATAAATTTTATATCCCAATTCATTGTCAAAAACATCCTATTTCCTTTAACAATATACTCAATTTTTTTTATAAAATCAAAAATGAAATATTTTCCGCTTGAGAAAATAAATATGGAACTAAATTTTCTCATATTTTGTTGTCAACCTCAATATTTCAATTAATAGAGTCATTAGAGGATTGTTCAAATTTTGACTCATTAGAATATTTTGTAAAACCGTATAATAGTCTGATAGCTTTAGCTATGTTTCCAGTTTTCTCTCCAAGCAATGATCACCGGAGCAAAAGTTACAAAATTACTTTTCGACCAACTTCTTTAAGGCTTTATACTGACAGATATTTCACGCCGAAAATCGAAAGAAAATAAGCAAAGAAATGAAGGAAATATGTGACCCATAAAAATCTCATAGAAAAAAAATATAAATAAATATCTGTTACGTTTAGCTCTTCAGAGGAAATTGGATCGGAAGTTTTCTGAAGATCTTTTTTTAAAATCATTGAACCCTTGATACTACTTTCTATTCTTTTAGATAATATTTGAAAAAATTAATACCTATTTAAGTTAAATAGAATATAAAAGTAAGTATAATTCTTTTTTCTAGTTATTCTTTCAAGAATATACTTGTACATATTCGTTAAAATAAAATAAAACGAATGAAAGAAAAATAAAAAGTTTTAGTAAAGCAAAACGGGGAATTATTTTCTTAATGTACCACATATTTATTATTTAATAGGCGAGAAAAAATATTTATCAAAGGGATATGTCAACATGAAAAATACTATTTTGGAAACTTAGCCGAATTCTCCTTATGATATTAATAGAAATATGCCTAATAATAAAATTTATAACAAAATAATTTCTTTTAAAACATCATTTACTGATAACTCAGTATTGTAAACTTCATGCAAAAATAAATTTTGTGCTGCAATATTTTCGAAGTTATAGCGAAAAAACTAAAAAAAATTGGGTATTTTTTTAATTAATTAAAATTTTAATTAAAAATTCAAAAAAGGGCTCCGTTGTGCACATTCCCGCTCCCAAGGTATACATGTACCAAATTTGGTAGCTGTAGGTCGAACGGTCTGGCATGTAGTGCGCCAGCAGACACACACACACAAACACACGTTGAGTTTTATAATAAGTTAAAAAAATGTTTATATATCTTTAAATTAACTGGTTAATATTTTTCTAATAAATAAAAAAATTCTACAGTAAAAAATATATTTTTTGATATCTAACTTCACGCCAAATATTTATTAAGCTTTAATAAAATTTTAGAACTTAACATTGCATAAAAATGGAAAATATTTCTTATGATTGACGATACCGTTGAAAAAAAAGGAAATTTAACTATACATTTACCAAGCATAACGAACATTAAAAGATTTTGAGATGTGAACCTTCCAAAAATACAACCTTTTCTTTTTCGTCATAGAAAGAAAGCCATTTTATTTCTTTACTAATAAAACATATAAGCATGATTCTTTTTAAGCAGAAAATAACATTTTTTAATATCGTAGAAATGTCATTCGACTGTTTCTTTGGACTTTCGTTTATCGTTCCACAATTCCGATTCCATCTTGGAATATTCCATCTCTAAATTTCACGCTGGGGATTCGATTCTGTGAAAACATCGTTTTAGATATGATGTGTAATTTGTCGTTGGTTTGTCCGATAATTATTTCAAATTCTCTTTCTTTAAAATGATATTAAAGGGGAAAAATACCTTTTCTTTTTTTCTTTTTTAAGTGACATAATCAAAATTCAAATATAAGTTGTAAAAAACATCAGCGAAAAACGTTTATACATATATATTTTTTCGAATGTATAATGTATGCAAGTATGTATAATGTATAAGATGTATTTTTCGATGTATAATGTATATAATCTATGTATAATGTATATAATGTATGTATAATGTATATAATGTGTGTATAATGTATATAATGTATGTATAATGTATATAATGTATGTATAATGTATATATGTAATGTATAATGTATATAATGTATTTTTCGAATGTATGTTTTGATTTTGCAATGTCTTATGCAAGAAATCAGAATATAGCTTAATTATCACGTATAACCGACATAAATTCTTTCCGATATTTTTCTGTCATAACTAAATCGAATAAGATTAGACTTTTCTATAAAACAAATTTAAATATTTGTGAGATGCTTAAAACGAACATATTCTCATATATTTAAATTTTGAAAAAGTCAACAGTCTTATCATTGAGGTCATGATAAAAAGATTTATCTCCGAATTTGCATATTGTAGAGCACGTACAGTTTTAAATTGCCATACTTTTTGCTGAAATAAATTGTGGCAATAAAAATATGAGGAATTTATGTTTGAATTTTCCGAGTGGGCAGGTTATTGCTGCTGTTATTAATAAAAATATTTAAAAACAGAGGTTCTGGGACCAGTTTTAGACCAGCCAGAAAATTAAGAGAAAGTTAATCGCTTAAATGCATATTTGTTTTTAATTGATATTAAAGACTTTTACTTTCGAGTAGTTCAATGGTTCATTATATTATGTAATAATAAATTAGAAATCTGTTTCAACTTTAATTGTTTATCTTATTTATGAGTCAATTTAATATAAGAATAAAATCTAAAATGGAGTATTTTTTAATAAATGTGTCTGAAATAGCATTATTATACATTTTTTATCAGACTTTCACAGAATATCACAAAAAGAAATATAAAAGTTTTTATTCCTAATTATATTTTTAATTTGAAATTTTCAAATTTCATTTTAATAAAAAGACCTTTCAAAACTAATTTTTCTTTAGTTTTCAATTAACTTTCTCTTAATTTTAGTTACTCTTTGAAGTATATTTTATTAGTGAAAACTAACCTTCTCCTTCACGATTTCTGCGCTTCGCTGTTTACAAGAAAGTGATAAAAATCTGAAGGAGAATAATATGGTACTCCCCCCCCCCAAAAAAAAAGACTTTTAGTACTGTAACTTTGATTATAATTTTTTTTTGGACATATTTGTAGCATTAGCGACTACATTGTGCAATATTGAAACTCTATGCATCAATTTTTTATACAATGTACAGCTAATCACCTGTGACGAATAGTTGGTTCACCAGGAATTTTGGGCAACATTTAATTTTGGATAAATCCTTAAGATGTCACTTTACAAAAATGGTTCCATGAAATTTTTCAATGTTAATTATTATTATTATTATTATTATTATACTTTAACTCCGTTTAACACGTTCTAGCCGCCTTTAGCGACTGACTGTTTTGGAGGGTTATTGATAAATAAAATTTCTAATTAAATATTTTGTGCTTCTCTTAATATCTTCTTTAGTGAACACATTTTAGCTTCAAATTTTGAAAATTATAAATTTCATACAATTATGCAAGTAATACTATTAATTGTTCATTGAGTGTTTCCGATTTTGATTTTTTAATTATATAACATAACAAAATATTTCTATTGAGGAAATTATAATTTAATTTTCAAAATTCTAACGTTTTTTCACAAATTGAATGAATTGATAATCGCAATATAATTGAAGCCAAAATTGTACAATATAGATGAATGCCAGAACATTCTAATGAAAAGTGAATGATCATTCATGTCACAATTCATGCCCATCTAATTCTATTAAACGTAAAAAAATTGTTATATGAAATTAAATTAACGAATTAATAATATTATGGATCATCATGCTAAGTAATTAAAAACCAGTTATAATCTTTATAATTCGGATTTCCAATTCTGTTAAAAAATTATCAAATCTAGAAGTATATTCGTAGTACAAAAGAGTGAAAAAAATATCCTAATCATATTTTCTTACTATTTTTTTGTTGCCTTAACTGACTTTGAGAAACAAGGAAAAAACCATAATATATAATACATATGCCTAGTATGAAACAAAGAAACAAATATACTTATCATATTTCCCAATCATTTTTGGTTGTTCAATAAACTCACTCAGAAATATTGAAGAAAGAAGCGTACTATTTAATACATAGGCCTGGTACTAAAGAATGATCCTAATCATATTGTTACAAGCGAGCGAGGGCCGTGGAAGCTCGTCGCCAACTTCGACGAGCTTCCACGGCCCTCGCTCGCGACGTTTAACGAGCAGCTTCCCGCCAACCGGGTTGGTTTGGCGGAAAAAGGAAGAATCTGGTAGCCGCTGGATCGAACATGAAGCTTCGTGTACTTTTGGGAACACGCTTGCTCGGCTATATAAGGGACGGGTTGCCGTAGCTCAGGCAGTTTGTCATTTGAGTTTCCTCTCGGAAGAGAAGCGTCTCATTGGACTAGTGGATTACTTTTCTCGCTTGTTATTAGTGAACTGTGTTTACGTTTGCTGTTAAAGTTGTACAATTGAGCTCGCTGTGACTTACTGTTTACTGTGCTAAACGATAGCTGTTTTGCAATCTGTTTTTATCGTGAGTAAGACTTGCATTTGACTGCTGGATTGTGTTTATCTGAAGTTTTACTTTATCAGGTTATCCTGTATATATCTGTAAATAGCTGTAAATAAATTTGTTTGTGCTGTCACCAAGTAAAGTCCATTCAATAAGAACCTGCAAAGCTAAAAACGTAACAATATTTTCCTCTGATTTTTTATTGTTCTCTAAACTTACATTTAGAAACAATAACAAAGAAAACTTAGTACGTATTGCATACTCCTAGAACGAAAGGATGATTTAAATATAATATTTTGTTATAATTGTATGGTTGTTTTCTAAACTTATATGAATAAACAATGAAAAAAGAAATCTAGTACGTAATACGTATGTCTAGTACGAAAGAATGAAAAAAAATCATATTTCTCTGCGATTTTAAGTTGCTCTATAAACTCACCTTAGAAACAATAAAAAATAACAACATGGAAATCGAAAAGTCGATTTAGGCTTGAGGAATTCCTTACGCCCGAGGTGAAATGAAGAGAATAAAGAAAACTTCGGATATTCAGGCCAGTGACGGAAATAAAAAATATATATACCAAAACACTATTCGCCAAAGATATTTCGAATAATTTGACTAGAACATTTTTTTCAATGCAGTTCCGTTTCCCATGCTCCGTTCAAACATTCTGAACCTTATCTGCGGATAAAATAAAAACTGTTTGTTTGAAATGGCGGTTGGTTGAATACTTCAAGAGCAGCGGAAATCCAATGCTTCGTATATCTAGATGGACTATGCATTTTTTTCTTCCAATGTCTAATCTTGCCATGAATAATTTAAGCCAATCCAATGAATTCGATTTGGATGTTGTTTATTTTATTTTCAGACAAAATAACATCTAAATTTCTTTATTGCCAGTATGCTTAAGGAAATCTTGTATTTTAAAAATGCTTGAAACAATAAAACTATTTATGCTATGTCAATTATATGGTATCCAGCAAATGCCGTATAACTTGCTTCATCCATTAATTTCAGTGTGTTATAGTTGGCCAATGCAGCAAATCTTTATGATTTTTAAGTTTTGAAAAAAAATAAGACTAAAAAATGATTGGAAACAATTACTTAAAGAAATTTTATTGAAAAACATGAAACATAGATAATACCTCGGACATTCCTGACCACTTGTGTACAGACAGAAAACTGGAAGTCTTCTGAGATCAAAAAAATATTGTTATGAATCTGGATTCTTTTGATATTTTAGTCAATATAAAAACACAAACACCCTGCCTCAGTAGCAAACGACAACTTTTATTAAACAAGAAGATAAGAATACACAAATGGCAAATGCACAGCAGCGTCCATGAAAGCAACACACAGCAGAACATGGCCACGAACAGTAGTCAATAAGTAGTCATCGATTGTAATAACAACCACAGCACACAAAGCAACTAGAAAGAATTCAGCAGGAGTAGTAGACACTACTTATCTACACTCTAGGGTCTCTCCAAACGTCTGTAGTTCTCCACCGTCTCGAAGGCTTTACTATGCCCAACTGCTGACTCACTACTTGCTACACCATGCTCGATTTGATGTTGCTTCTTCAATAAGGCACATAAATCAATTCATCAATCATTAGAGTACCACATACAATGCTTGTTTCTTGGACCCGACCGATACTACTAATCGCCATTGTCTTGCTATGTAACTCTAAATCATTCGATGACTCTTTCCACGACTCGATTCCATAATTTGATATATGATTGTCTTCAACTTGGACTGACGGCCTTTTATAGTTCACGGAGCCGTTCAAAGAAGGTTCTGGGACAATCGGAAATATTTGGGTGTTTATTGGTTCTATCTTCGTAATTCTGGATGGTTCCAGTATTATTTATTTGTTTGCCAAAGTCTCCAAATTCATAGCCGAAATGGTCGCCAAGCTATGGGATTAAAGATTCTGCTTCCGATCAGCATCAACAGGGCTTACTGTAAAACGGTTTTTACAGTTATTAAACTAACCCTACTAGGAAGCAACATAGATTTCTTACAATATAATCTCACATTAATCTATAGAAAAGAACGAAATAAAGTAACGAACCACAGTCGATGTATGCACAATAATAACTTAAAAAAATGTGAAGTATATTCACAAACATACAATAGCGTCAATTCACTGGAAATCTTTTCTATACAATATTTTTGAACAAAAAAATATATTTTTAGCAAATATGTTAGTATTTTATAAATTACAATGAAAAATTAGATGATAATATGAAAAAAATATATTGCTTACTCTATTTAAAATTTATTACTGAGTCAAATATACATAGTGGTCACTGCATGATATATTCTTAATGTTTGAATTACATCAACATATTTTAATTACGACAGTTTATTTTGTTTAGATATATTTGTTAAAGGCTAGCCAGGAATAAAAGTTGTCCTAAATTTGATTACTTAACTTTCTCTTTAAAGTAAGGTATTTCCAATAACTTGCAATTTATGCATGTTGCGATAATTGTTTTTCATCGCCAAACCTGTATTGCGTCGCCAAGTGCATCGCCAAGCGGTTGACTGAACTCTACGTTTGGCGATTTGGCGAACATTCACTAGCAAATCTGTACAATGGAAAACGAACTTTTTAAGATTTCTTCAGATTTCCCTCGAGCGCATACTATAACAATATGTTTACTTTCTGGTTGTAATTGTATTTTTATAATACTGGTTAATGAAATTTTATTTCAAATATTATTTCATAAATTCCTATGGTATTAAATATTTTGCTTGGATAGATGGCAATATTATTTTACAAGGAGACTACTCTTAATAAATTTATATCATAGGCAGCCTTGGCCTTTATAAATAATCTGAGATGTGTTTTAAAAGGGTTTTTTTCAAGTAGAGTAAAGGGTCTCTTTTTAAATGAAATAAACTGTCACTAAACTGTAAAAAACTAAATAACATTTTAGAATTAGTATTAGTTAAATTAATCACCGATAGTTTTTTTTTCGTATCTAACTTTAAAAAAAATATTGGATTCTTTGAAATTCATAATTTTAAACTAACTAACAATAACGAAGCAACGGATAGCGTAATCATTGAACGAATAACTTTTAGACCCTTTTACTTCTCCGATACGCGACATGAAATGAGAAAGCATTTTATTCGACAGAAAATTATTATTAAGAGTTTCATTTTGTTTTATCAATTATCTTTTGATGATGATTCAAACAATTTTGAAATCCTTATATTCGATGTATTTGAAAGAAAAATGGAAACATGAATAATGCAGCTTTTAAAAAAATATTTCAATTTATAAATTATTAATTTTTATTTACATTATTTAAGAAAGAAATATAAAAGTAATTAATCTTAATTACTTTTGTTTCATTTCATCTTAAACGATTTGGTCTTGTTTTTAGCGTTTACAACACTGTTACAAAATAAAGATTATGAAATGCAAACAAAAATTAATTTATATAATTAAGATTATTTTTCATTCGAATCGAATTGATTTTTTATTTATTCCGTCTAGACTCATTTAGAATTTTTATAAGGTATTAGGCTATGTCTCAACTATTTAATTCATTAATAAGAATTAGAATAAAATCCCATGATTTTAAGTAAATAGTTTTTTCTTCAATTAAAGTACTGAGCATAACCTAAAATATAATAAATAGAAGATTTCAAATTAATGATTAAAAAAATCTTTTTTTAAAAAAAATATTCTTGATTTTCAACGGTAATGGGTTTTAATATACAGCATCTGAAATTCTTAATTTATTGTATTTTATTTATTTGTTTTCTTGAAAATTAAAATGTTTCTAAAAGGAACTTTTTTTCAGAGACAAATAAAATCCTAGTTTTTCAAATTCAATTAAATAATGCATAACGATTGTTTGAGATTAAAACATAATTACTTAAGATTAAAATAAAAATATAAATTTTATTGAAAAAGCAGGACTGTATTAGTAATAATGACAAACAAAATTTAATTATGGCCATTTACATGTATATTCTTATGAATAATCTTTATTGAAAACTTTCGATTCATTTAAACATGTTTATGTATATAATTCATTTTAAAATGTAAATTAATAATTCAATTAAAATTTTTATAATACATACATCTGTATACATTTCCAAATTAATATTTTTACAATGATAAATCTTTGTTATATAATGAAAGGTTTAATTTGTCAATTGCAATTTAAGAAGGTTATTTACCTTTATTCTGTGAAAATTAGATTGCTGTTTTGAAGTATTCGTATGAAAATATTTTCTTTCTATACATAATTTGTCAAAAATAGTGTTTACAACAACGTGCGTGATAAAGAAACTGTAAAATATACCATGATAGCACCTTACCTGTCATTCTTATATTTTTGTCACGTTTTGTTTTTCTTTCAAAACATGCATATTTTTTCTAAATATCCCTTCAAGTTTGAAAATGTTGGAATAGAGTATATATTCTTCGTAATAGGTGGTTTGCGAAAAAACATCGACAACTGCCATTCTTTCAAAAAAAGTGTGATGTTTTTCTCTGCAAATGATAGAGGATCTGAAAGAAAAAAACTTTGTCCGAGTGGTTCAGATTGTGATTAAACAAAACAAATACGTCTTCAATACTTTTTTTTATATACTGAGTTGTTTTTTGTTTACACGTGATATCAGAAATGCTACGTCTTTTCATCAAAACCACTGAGACAAAAAAATAAATGTTTGTATTTTATTTTTTCTGAATTAAATACCACAAAACCTTTTTTTTAAAAAGTTTTTGATCGAAGTTTTATTTACAGTTTTAGTATTCTTCTTAAACTTAACACTTTAACAGTTATTTGTAAAATAAATAAAATATTTAATATACATGAGCTGGAAATTTTTTGAAAAAGATTGATATATCTGTATAACCATTTTTTACAAATAATGCCGAAAAAGAAACAAAGGATTTATTGACCAAAAATATTATTCCTGAAGAATCATCCTTACTTATAATAAAGCACAATGTGTGTGTGTCTGTATGTGTCTGTTGGCGATGTACAGGCCACACCGTTCGACCTACAGCTACCAAATTTGATACATGTACACCTTGGGTCCTGGGAATGTGCAAATCGGAGCCCTTTTTTGAATTTTTAATTAAAATTTTAATTAATTAAAAGATAAGCCAAATTTTCACAATAACTTCTGAAAATATTAGAGCACAAAATTGATTTTTGCATCACGTTAAAGCTCAAAATAATAGCTTTTCAATGATTCTAATGTTTTGACATACGAATTAAAATTCTATTTTTAATTAATTTTCAAACATTTAATGTAATCGTTTTTTTTTTCAACAATTTACTTCGCAAAAAAGAAAACTTTAACATTTATTTAATCGTATTTAAATTTTTAAACATTTATTTTAATCGTATTTTTTCAACAATTTACTTCGCATAAAATAAAAATAAAATTTTATCTCCTCGAGGATTCAAAAAAAAAATCAGCTTTTAATAAAATGTTGCCATCACATTTTCAGAAGTTCCGATTTAAAAAGAGTTAATTACAACCAAAAATAAAACAGAAAAATACAATTTTCATCACATGATTATAGGAAATGAAATAAATAGGAAATGCGATATTTTTTACACAATAAATGGAGGACAAAATTTTTCTTGATCGTTTGCAATATCAAAATTAAAAATTCTATTAAAGAATTAAAGTAAATAAAATTACAAAGTAAAAATATATTACAAAAGTGCGACAGTTAAAACTGAGAAAGAATTTTTAGAAAAGCATCAAACGATAATCTTCTGAGAGCGAAATTAATTATTTAAAGGCAAGAAATCTTAAACGAACTTTGAAAATGACGTCATTTCAAAGAAACAACGAATAAAAAGCCATTGATAATCAGTAGTAGTAGTAAAATATTTTTGCATTCTTTTTTTAAATGTTTAAAACAATAAGACATGTTTTGAATTGTTACTTTTACTTATGTTAAGAAGATATTTTGAGCAAATCAAAGAATTCGCCTTCTTGATTGTATATTATCTCCGCATTTTAATGAATCATGCAAAATAAAAACGCATATTCTTTCAACGAAGTAACGTAATATTAAAGCTTTACTGGTAAAAGTAGGTTAGCTATTTGAAAACGCATCTGCTATCAAGCAAGCATACGAAATAATTAACAATGCAAAATTTGTAAAAGCATATAAAACTATTTTTACCCGCATATTTCGGAGACATCAAAATTTTCTACCAAAACAATATCATGTTCTCTCACGAGAAAAAAAAATCAACTATCATTCCAAATTAAACATATAAAAATATCATTTTTGGCACGTGGTCTGTATAAAATGAAACAAATATGAAACATGATATTTTTGGAAAATGAATGGATGGAAACGTTTTCTATGATATTTTACTATACTTATATTATTAATCCAATTAAACAATTTTATTTAAGGCAAATATGGCTTAACATCTGCAATGTATTTTCTGTAATCGGAGCCTAACATCTAATTTCTTAATTTTTTGGGGAGAGACATAAATCTCTTAGCAATTGATCCAAGTTAAATATATAATTATAGATTTAGGGAAAAAGTGTTGATGAATTAAATTTTTACATACATCATCTGCTCTGTGAATTATATTTAACAAAATATTCTTCAGACAATAAGTCCTTAAATAAAAAAGTGGCATTCCAATCAACTAAATCGATCATCAAAGCTGATCGATCTATGAAAATTTCAATATAACTATTCGATATAAACTAGTGATTTTAGATCACTTTAGCAAGATCTCGAAGAAGCCAATCAGAGTTACTCTAGAATAATTGGTCTAGATTATGATAATGATGATTGTTCTAAACTTGCAATATTCAGAACTGAATAAATCAACCAGATTTGAAGAAGATAGAAATGTTTATTTATTTATTTAGAAGTTGAAATATTAAGAATATTTTACAAATATGAATCTACAAGACCAAAGGAATTTAAACCATAATTTTTTGAAATATATTTATATACCTAAAAAAATACTATTGAGAGCATTTATATACATCTAAAAATAAAATTAAAAACTGAAAGTTCCAATTAACCTGTGAAATTTTTGCTGAATAATTCCTTGAGTTCTTATAAATTATATAAAAAAAATTATAGTGTTTCAATTTCTGAAGTGAACATAAAACTTCGATGTCGGACTATTCTGCTTTCGGTTCTTAGTTTTATTTAAAAACATGCTTAGATTGAGTAAAGAGGTCTTTATATGAATTGAAGTTTCATCATTTTCAGTTTAACTTAAATTTGAATTTTATGTGCACTGATAGACTATCAGAGAGAGATGCGGACTTCAAAGATAGGACTGCTTAAGGCATACATAATAGTATTAGTGAATTATATGACTATCGAAATTTGAAGCTTAAAAATATTTTGCTGAAAAACTTTATATGAGACCAAGTCATATTAAAAATGATTTAACCCTTTAGTCGGCATTAATATTTGCGAATCGACTGGTCGCCAAAGGCGGCTAGTAAATAATAAAAGCAACATCTCGAAAAAATGCCATTTATTTATCGTTTGAAGTTTTTAATACTATGACAACATTTCTCAGTGAATTTTGCAAATACATTGAATTAGATCAAAATAATACAGAATGCCAGATATTTCCAATGATTTTTTAACAAAAATATATTAAATATGTAGAAGCAAGATATACAAATATTTAATAGGAAATTTATCTAATTTTACAACCTCTGTAACAATTTGTACAATTTTAGCGCCAAGTCATTTAATAAAATCATTTTATTATAAAAAATTTACTTTTTAAAAAATGTTAATAAATCATTGTCATTAGAATCAGATACCATTCTGCTATTTTATAATCAATTAGACTAATTAAGAATGAATTTTAAATAAAATTTTTCATTCACTTTTTCCTATTTTTTAATGGAATTTATTAAGAAAGAATGTGTTTAGTGTCCTTCTTTAAATCAAAAATTCAAATTTATGCTGAGTGAGAAACTGATGATTCAAAGAATGGAAAATTCAGTTTGGCGATTTTTTTGCTATTAACATAAACATTCACTAGTTAGAACGATCAAATTTCACCAAAGTTTATATTAAAATAATTATGGGATTGGATGCCTCTCTGACTATTTACTAAAGTATACAATAATGCAAACAAAAATTTAAATTTATTTGCTATTTATGATTCAATTTAAGACTCAAACGATTTTTTAAAATTTCTATGAGAAGTTGTATAGTAAGCTGAAAATATTGATGTTAATTTTACAATGAAAAATAACGGTGAATTTAGAGTTCTAATTTTTAAAAGTTTTATGGATTGATGATTAATATATTTAAAATTGAAATTTGCTAGTATGAAAGTGAGTCAAAATAATGTCACTATGGAAGTTGGAAAAAAATCTTTAATTTTCAGAAGAAGGTATTTACTGGTCCTTTTATACGAATAAAAAGAATCCGGTGAGCAAAAGGTAATTACTTGTTTACCATTTTGAAAATCTTTCTATTGTTTAATTCGATTAAATTTAATTGCTTTCCACTAGATTGTATTATATAAAAAAATGCACAAGAATGCAGCGTCTTTTCTCAGTTTTGATTCCACCTATTCTTGGGGGGAAAAAAACCGACATATTTTACTCTTAACTTAACATTAAAAGTAAAGATTATTTATTTAATTTGGAGTATTTCGTTAACTTCTTTATTTAAAATTTTAATACATTTCTGATACATTAATAAGATATCATCTATTTAATTTGATGAGGATTTTTACCAATTTTTTATAATGTACATACATGTTTTTTTTCTTTCGCAAAACGAAGTATCTGAATTATTTTAATATATTAAATAGTTTAAGCAAGTATTACATTTGGGTTAAAATTTACCAAATCAAATTTCTATGGACATTTCCTATCATTGTAAAAACTATAAATTGATATGCTTCTTATAAATATATTATATCTAGATTTTATATAGTTCTAGGAATTAATTTTCGCAATAAATATTATCTTAATTTTATATGTTTATGTATTTAATTTAACGTTTTATAAATGAACATTTAATATCATAGGGATTATATAATTTTTATGTTTCAAAATAGTTTGGGACCTTAATTATTGGCATCAGTGTGAGATTATACACTTGAAAACAATCTTAATTAGCCAAAATTATATTTAAAAAGTAGAATCCAGTATTAAAATAATTTTTACTATATAGTTGTTGTACTATAAATTTCTCCATTAAGAAGGATTTGAATTAATTTGAAAAAACCTCATTAAAGTTATTATCACTCAAAATAGGCCCGATTTTTTTCAGACTTTCTTTGGCATAAGTATTCAATTCTAATAAAACTAAATATTACAAAATTTAAACTTTTCTGGGACATAAATAATGGAATTATTTTAATTTCAGTGAATCATTGCCAATCGTTTGTTTGTAAACAATACGAAAATAGAATACCCTATTCATTTATATTTGACCATTCGCTGTTTACAGTTTCCTTCCCTTTTCGAAAAAATAAATTTTCACTCTAGAAGGGAATTGGAATTGCTTTAGAAACAGGCATCAAACCATTTATTGACGAAAGTATTGACAATATTTTTATCCTTTGATATAATTTGTACGATTTTTTTCTTAGGAAAACTGACAGTACGAAAATAATATTCAGATATCTTTAACATTTTAAAATAAAAAAACCATTGAAATCACTGGAGTGAGCTAAGCCATCAGTTAGAAGAAATGTAAGGTGTTGGACCTTTCATCCAAATACTCGAGGTATTGGATTTCCGACTTGCACGATGTATTCGGTCTACTTTCTTTCGGAACAAACCGTTTTTACTCTGTCTGCCGATATTTTTCGAAGCTTGATTCGAGCATGAAAAAGGGAAGTGTTTTGAACGGAATGTTCCGGCGGAATTCTTCGATATATTTTTGGTGAATAACATTCGTCATATCTTTTATTTCTTCAATGCCTGAATAACTGGGGGGGGGGGTGTTCTGACTCTCTATATTTCACTTTGGACGTAAGAAATGTTTCAAGATTTAATCGTCCTTTCGAGTTCAATTCACTCCTTATTGATTTTCTTTGTTGTTTATGTAGCAAACATGAGAGATTGGAGTAGAATATTTTGACCTTTTTTTCGCCTTGTTATTTCCTTGCCTTGTTGATTCCTTATATAATTAATATCATATTCAGGAAAAGTCAATGACCTTAATTAATTTTGTATATCCACCTGTTGATCTTTAATTTTATCAAATTTTAAATTTATCAGATTTTAAGTCTTGCAAATTTAACAGAATTACATGACTACCAATTATTATCTGAGCTAACTTCCAGTTCTCCATACAATATTTTAACTTTAGCATAAAAATGCAAGCCATTAAAAATTTATTGTACGTTTGATAAACTGTTTTTTAAAAAAATAATGCCAATTAGATTGTGCTTATTTCAAAACACTGGTTTTCCTCCAAAGACAGGTTGATTTCTTGACGTCCTGGCAAAGTTTAGTGGGTCTTTCCCGTGATCTGGACGTCCTGGGTTCGAGTCCAGTTTCATACAGGGTTATTCTTCACCTAATGTATCTGTGAAATGTGTGAATATTCCCCTTCTGTAAAAAGGGGTTGTGCAAGCGAAAGTGATGACATGCCTTTGGCTCAAGTTAAAAACAAGAGATGCACCATCGATCTAAATTCTGTGACTGCGTCGGTGAACTGGTCCTTAGCAAGTGCCATTAGAAACAACATCAACAGGTTGATTTAATATCCTCGTATTTTTATAATTTGTCATTCTAACATTAAGCATCAGTTATGCATAGCAACAGTTAAAAGGAAGATGTTTGTAAACAGAGAACAATTCGTATAATTACTACCGTTTTGAATGAAAAGTGAATGCATTGACTACAAACGTATTAAATTAGACTTGTTTAATAACTCGTTTACTTTTTTTTGAGCCAAATAATATATTATTGAAGTATTATTTTAGCATCAAATCGTATTTATTTATATATTTAACTTTTACCGAAAATGCTCACTTCCACAACGAATCATTTCGTATTGCATTCAAAATTCAATCAAATTTCATATTTAATTCCTCATTTAATGCAAAATTCAATCAAATTTCATATTTCATTCCTCATTTCAGGCAAAATTCAATCACATTTCATATTTCATTCCTCATTTCCTGCAAAATTCAATCAAATTTCATATTTCATTCCTCATTTCATGAAAAATTTAATTCAATTTCTTATTTCCTTTATCGTTTTCTGGAAAATTCAACTTCAATATATATAATAATCTCTATACGTATATTTCCTTCAACATTTGAATGGCGGGAATGATTTTCAAGAAATAATATTCATCTTTTTCGTTCCAAAAATACGCAAGAGTAGTCCTGTTCCAACATAGTAATTCAGAGAAATTAAACCAAAAGTTGGGTAAATATCTATTTATAAAAAAGTGTTATAAATTAAATTTTATTCTCATTAATCAAATCAGTGAATTAATGATACAACAAGGTTTATTTTCTGTACTGCATACCAAATACCTATTTAAGCAAAATACTACAATTGTCAGAATATGCATGAGAAATTTCTTCTTTTTTTAAGAGGTATTGAAGAAACTTCAAAGTATGTGTTTTCTTCCTCATAAGGTTCATTTCTTTCAATGATCAATAAGTTCAACTCCTAAATCTATGATTTGTACACCACACTGTGTATTGATCAGTCTGGAAAACTACATACGATTTTAAAATTCATAATTTTCATTTTAAAATTTATGATTTTCATAATTAGTATTTTTACAAATAATAACTTATTTCCACAATTTTATACATATATACATCTTCTTATTATCATGCATTTTATTTTTCACAATTTTTACGGATAGAAAACTTAGAAAAACAATCTTCAGGTGGAAATTTTGCTTTATGTTTTCACAGATTCCATTCAGAATAAATTATTCAGAAATATATTCTGTAAAACTCACTTAAGGATCAAAATAATCATAAGAGAATTTTAATATTTATTTATCTGATTTTCAGTATTTTTTTTTAAAAAAATCTGAAATTTTTTAATAAAAAGGCAAAATTTTTAAATAAAGAAATTGCTACTTAGCATGTTTCAGAATATTGGTTTTGAAAGATAACAGCGTAATAATTGCACACTTTAAATATTCCCTAAGGATATAAAAAAACAGAGAAAAATTAAAAAAAAACATTTGCTAAATATAAAAAATAGCTACAAATGTTGTCATTTTTTGAATAAAAAAATTACATTTCCCCCTTTTTAGGATAGAAAGAGGACTTACCACTATTTATTGAAAAATAAGCAAGTTTTTTTTCACCCTTTGAGAAAAAGTATTTTTGTGAAATCAGAAAGAAAAATTTCAGATAGTTCTTTTGAATTTTGTTTATCGTTTCAGAATATTGCTCCTTTTTAGAACATTTTATCTTTTTATATCCCCTGAGGAACTCGATTCTGTAAAGAACCCATTTCAGGTATGAAGTATGATTTGATGCCAGTTCTCATGATAGTTATTTTCGGTTCAAACTTCTATCATGCTGATAGCAAAATTCGGCATTTTCTTTTCTCAAGAAGCAAGTGTTTGCTTTGAACTGAAGAAATAAAAATTGAAACAGATGCGATGACTTATGTCAGAGAAGAAAAGGATAACGATATTTAAATGGATAATGTTATTTTTTGGTTTCAATATCAAAATTTCGATTTTAAAATATCAAAAAATAGATTAGGATTCAATTTTAATAATAAAAGTCAACTACTTATGTCAATTAATTCAATAATTTTCATATTGTATTAAACAATGTGAATAATATATACTTCTTAAAATAATTAGTATATTTTAGATTTTTGGAAATAAATTTGATCCTTTTCAGTGAGATATAAAATATAATAGTTTAGCCTCAAATAGTTTGCCGATTTTATTTTTATATGAAATATGTGCCGATATTTTAAAAAGGTAAAGGTTTTATGTGCCGAGGAATTAAAAAGGCAATTAAGAAAAATGCATAAAAATAAGTGTCTCATTGTTGGTTTTTAAACTTATTAGATTTTCAAATTGTTTTTTTTACCCTAAAATGATACCATTTGTTAGACTGTATATGCTTATAATAGAGACTTGTTTGATAACTTTTAATCTTCTAGATATAAACTGATTCTAGAAATTAAAAAAAAATTAAAAAAGTAATTTTAAATGAAGAAATAGAAGTAATCATAATTTGGAATTGTGGGGTGTAAATTCTGTTTAGGCAAAAGCCAAATCCTTAGTACAAGGTTTGAATTTTTCATTGAACATTTCAAAAGCATACTGTATTAAGATTTAAAAAAAATTAAAATGAAATCTGCTATGCATGTTTCAATGCGTCAAGTCAGAACATCATTTCTCGAACGGTGAAACACCGCGTGCTCGTGCAAGTTAAATGATATTTTTATTCATTTTAATCGTTTAATCGAATGAGTCACTTTAGTATTACAAACGATCCAAAAAAACATTGTTTTGCAATGATTTTTTAAAAGAAATATCCCATTTCCTATTAATATCATTTTATATAATCACATAAAAAATTGACATTTTTCTAGGTTTATTTGTGGTAGTCATTGGATTATTTTTTTTAATCAGAGCTTTTGTAAATGCAATGGCAAAGCGTTATTAAAAGCTGATTTTTGGAGTTGCTCTTGCAGATGATATTTTTTTTTTCGCGTAAGGATTTTCGCTGACCCTACCAACCTCATTTCCAAACCAATATCATGCTCTGACATAATAATAAACCAAATAACTAATATTATGTATCATTTGAATCAGTAAAAACACTGCCGAAAAAAATATGAATCTATGTCTCTATCATGTCTCTTATTGTCATTAAATATATTTCATATGATGATATTTTAAACAAATAATGATGTATTAATATGAAAATAGGGAGGAAATAAAGATTTGAACTTCACTGTATTATAACTGCGTTTAGAAAATAATTGGTACTCTCTGTTAACCTCGCGCAAGCAAATATGTAATAATGTAAAGCTCCGGCAAATTTATTACAGCGATTTTAAAGCGAAAAATCGTCAAATAAATTAAAAAAAATAAAGAAATGCCTATAATAACTCAACAAATTTCTTTGGTCATTTTTTATTTGCGTCCGGCTTACAGAAAAATATTGAATAATTGTTTGAATTATCCTTCTAAGATTTCATTTTTTTTTAAAAAAGTATAAAATCTTGTTATTGAATAATTTATAACTCTGTCAAATTTAATCACATATGACTTTTCAAAATTTAAGGATGAGATCAGAATGCGAGAAATGAAAGGAACTATCCATTTTTTGGTGGACAACAACGTTAAAACAGTTCGGATTTTGATTCTTGTTGGTATTAAAGAAATTTCGATACTTATGTATTAGATCGTCAATATTTTTCACCAATTTTGAAGGCGTCACCAATGAGTTGCTAAACAGCCAATAATGTCAGAAAACTGTCATTATTTAAAAAAATTGTTCAAGCCTTAACTACTGTCCTCCATTTGGTTGGTTTTATTGGCGTCGACGTTTTATCGCCTAATTTGAATACGTCGCCAATGAGTTACTTAATCCTACCGTTTGTCTCGATGGTTTAATACGTAAGTACCGAAATTTCCCAAATATACGTTCTGCTATAATTAGTATTATGTTTAACATAATACAAAATGTATTTTATTTTGTAAATGTATGTTAAAATCGTAATAAAGTACCTATATCATTTTGACGAATTTTTTATATCATACATCCGAACTAATATATCAGATTTATTTGTCTACGTTATTATTTTTTTGTTGAATTATATCTTTTCCAAATGCATATGAACCATCAAAATTTCGACCCAGAAATATACAGGACTCGAAAACTAAGAGACTTCTGCACTTTAGAATACAAATCTCTATAGATAATTTTCTGTGTCCATATTTCCATATTTTGATGTTATAGTGCTCACTTATTTCGAACAGACAGGCAAATTATGCTTTTAAAAATGAGCTCATTTCTATATTTGATAGAAAAAGTCAAATTTGGCGTAATGATAGTGTAACAAATTTGTCTGTGTTTTTAAAGCCTTTTTTATTTCTCCATTTCATAAATAAAATAACAGAGAGCGATTGACATTTATAGATTTGAAAAAATAGATATTTTTCAAAATTTTGTAACAGAATGCTTTAAAAGGTACTTTTTTTCCTTTTGTACTTAAGAAACTGTAAAAAAAAAGAGTATCTTTTTAATATACATTTTATGGTGATAAATCTTTGTTACATAATGAAATGTTTAATATATTAAAGGAAACTTAAGAAGGTTATTTACCTTTATTCCGGGAAAATTATATTGCTGTTTTAAAGTATTAGTATGAAAATATTTTCTTTCTCTGCATAATTTGTCAAAAAGAGTGTTAACAACAACGTGCGTGATAAAGAAACTGTAAAATATACCATGATAGCACCTTACCTATCATTCTTATATTTTTGTCACGCTTTGTTTTTCTTTCAAAACATGCATATTTTTTCTAAATATCCCTTCAAGTTTGAAAATGTTGGAATAGAGTATATATTCTTCGTAATAGGTGGTTTGCGAAAAAACATCGACAACTGCCATTCTTTCAAAAAAAGTGTGATGTTTTTCTTTGCAAATGATAGAGGATCTGAAAGAAAAAACTTTGTCCGAGTTGTTCAGATTGTGATTAAACAAAACAAATACGTCTTCAACACTTTTTTATTTACTGAGTTGTTTTTTGTGTACACGTGATATAGGACATGCTACGTCTTTTCATAAAAACCGCTGAGATAAAAAAAAATATATATGTTGGTATTTATTTTTTCTGAATTTGATATCGCAAAGCCTTCTTTTTTTAAAAAAGTTATCTAATTGATGTTTTACTTACAGTTATGGTATCCTTCTTAAACTTAACACTTTAACAGTTATTTTGTAAAATAATTAAAATGTTATATGTTTCTTTCTATGAGGAGAGGTATAACAAACTGAAAATATTTGTGTTAATTTTTAATGATAAATAACTGTGAATTTAGAGCTCTAATTTTTAAGAGTTTCATGGATCGATAGATTGATGATTAATATTTTTTAGATTGAAACTTGCTAGCATGAAAGTAAGGCAAAAATACTGTCCCCCTACAAATTGGAAAAAAATCCTTAATTTTCAGAAGAAAGTAATTGCTGATCCTTTTGTACGAATAAAAAGGTTTCCAGTGAGAAAAAAGCAATTTTTATGTACTTTTCTGGAAATCTTTAAATAGTTTTATTAGATTAAATTTAATTGTTTTTCATTAGAATGTATTTTATAAAAAAATGCACAATAAGGCCACGTCTGATTTCAATTTTATTTCAACCTATTCTTGGAAAAAATAACACGACATATTTTACTCTTAACTTAACAATCAAAAGAAGATATTATTTATATAATTTGAAGTATATTGTTAATTTCTTTATTTAAAATTATTATACATTTTTGATACATAAATGATATATCAGCTATTTAATGTTTTGAGGGTTTTTTACTAATTTTTTTCACTTACATAAATGTATTTTTCTTTAGCAAAACGAAGAATTTGAATTCTTTGTAATATACTAAATAGTTTAAGCAAGTTTCGCATTTGGGTTAAAATTTACCAAATCAAATTTCTATGGAAATTTCATATCACTGTAAAAATTACAAAATGAAATGCTTCCTATCCATATATTATGTTTAGTTTTTATATAGTTCTAGGAATTAATTTTCGCAATAAATATTATCTTAATTTTATATGTTTATGTATTTAATTTAACGTTTTATAAATAAACATTTAAAATCATAAGGATTCTATAATCTTTTTTGTTCGAAATATTTTGGGACCTTAATTATTGGCATCAGTGTGAGATTATACACTTAAAAACAATCTTATTTAGCCAAATGTATATTAAAAAAATATATTTTAGAATTTAAATAATTTTTACAATATTGTTGTCGTACCATCAATTTCTCCATTAAGAAGAAATCACATTAAAAACATTATTGCTCAAAATAGACCGATTTCTTTAGACTATCTTTGGCATAAGTATTTAATTCTGATAAAACTAAGAATTAAAAAATTGAAACTTTTCTGTGGCATTAAGAATGGACTTATTTTAATTTCAGTGAATCATGACCAATCGTATGTTTATAAGCAATACGAAAATAAAATACCCTATTTGTTTATTTTTGAAAGTTCTATGTTTTCAGTTTCTTTCACTTTTTTAAGAAAAAAAATTTCACCGTAGAAGGGAATTGGAATTGCTTTTGAAACAGATATCAAACCATTTATTGACGAAAGTATTGACAGTATTTTTATCACTTGATGAAATGTGTACGATTTTTTGCTTAGGAAAACTGACAGTGCGAAAATAAAATTCAGATATCTTTAATATTTTAAAATAAAAAGCATTGAAATCACTGAAGTGAGCTAAGCCATCGGTTAGAAGAACTGTGAGGTGTCGAACCTTTCATCCAAATATTCGAGGTATTGGAGTTCCGCCTTGCACGATGCATTCGGTCTACTTTCTTTCGGAACAAACCGTTTTCATTCTGTCTGCCGATATTTTTCGAAGCTTGATTCGAGCATGACAAAAGGGAAGTGTTTTGAACGGAATGTTCCGGCGGAATTCTTCGATATATATTTGGTTAATAACATTTGTTGTATCTTTTACTTCCTCAATGCCAGAATAACCGGGTTTTTTTTTCTGATTTCCTGTTTTTCACTATGCACATAAGAAATGTTTCAAGATTTAATCGTCCTTTCGAGTTCAATTCACTCCTTATTGATTTTCTTTGTTGTTTATGTAGCAAACATGAGAGATTGGAGTAGAATATTTTGACCTTTTTTTCGCCTTGTTATTTCCTTGCCTTGTTGATTCCTTATATAATTATTATCATATTCAGAAAAAGTCAATGACCTTAATTAATTTTGTATATCCACCTGTTAATCTATACTTTTATCAAAATTTAATTTTATCAGATTTTAAGTCTTCCACCTTTAACAGAATTATGTGGCTATTGTTTATTATCTAAACTAGCTTTCAGTTATCCATACAATATTTTAACTTTAGTCCAAAAGTATGCACCCATTAATAATTCATTTTACGTTTCATTAAGTATTTTATTTGAAAGAATTATTGAGAATTAGGTAATGTCTATTTCCGAAAACTGTTTTCCCTCCAAAGGCTGGTTGATTTCTCCACGTCCTACAAGAGGGGTAGCTCATCCTCTTCGTGACATGGACCTCCAGGGTTCGAGTCCCTGTTTTGGTTTGGTTGTTCTTCATCTATTCTATGTGTGAATGTGCCCCTACACGATAAAAAGGGGTTGTGAAGGCGAATGTGATACGTGAGGAGCTAAGACGTAATCTTGGCCCTAGTTGGCGATACTTAAAAACAAGAGACGCTCACTCGGCTTAAAATATGTGACCGTATCAGCGAAATTTTCTACCTTTAGAAACCACATCAACAGTTTGGTTTAATATCCTCGTATTCTTATAATTTGTCATTCCAGCATTGAACATTGGTTATGCATAGCAACAGTTTAAAAGAAGAGTTTTCAAAACGAAGAGTAAGTCAGATAAAAACAACTGGCTTGAATGAATAATGAATGTATCAGCTCCAAACATATAAAAAAAGGCACGTTTATTCACTCATTTGATTTTTTTGAAGCAAATATTATATTATTGAAATATTATTTTAGCATCAAATTGCCTTAAGTTGTATATTTGAATGTGATAGGAAATGTTCACTTCAATAAAGAGTAATTTCATATTTCCTGCAAAATTCCATCAAATTTCACATTTCATTCGTCATTTCATGCAAAATTAAATCAAATTTCCTATTTCATTCATCATTTCAGGAAAAATTAAATCAATTTTCATACATCATTCTTCATTTCATGCAAAATTCAATCAAATTTCATACATCATTCTTCATGTAAAATGCAATCAAATTTTACATTTCAAACATCATTTCATGCAAAATTAAATCAAATTTCATACATCATTCTTCAAGTAAAATGCAATCAAATTTCATATTTCATTCATCATTTCATGCAAAATTCAATCATATTTCATATTTCATTCATCATTTCATGCAAAATTACACTTACAATACACGTAATAAGCTCTATACATATATTTTCTTCAACATTTGATTGTTGGGAAGAATTTCAAAGAAGCGAAATTCCTCATGTACTGACCAAAAATATGGAGGAATAATCAAATTCCAATATTGTAACTCAGGCAAAGTGTACCAGAAACTGTGTAAATATATATATAAAAAAAAGCGGTACATATGAACTTTTATTTGCAAATTTCAAATCATAATGGTATAAGAAAGTTTATTTTGAATACTGTAATAGCCCCAAGTACCTATTTAAGAAAATACAACAATTGTCCGGATATTCAAGAAAATATCCGGATATATTCTTTTTTATTAATTATTAAAGAAAACTCAAGGTATGTGTTTTTCTCATCAAAGGGTTCCTCTCTTTCAATAAATGATAAGTCAAACTCCTATATCAACGATTTGTACCCCACTCTGTGTGTTCAAATCATTGTCAGCATATAAAGCAATATATGATTTTAAAATTTATAATTTTCATTTATTTTTTTACAATTACTAACTGATTTCCACATTTATACAAACAGTTACATCTTCTGAAGAACATGCATTTTATTTTTCACAGTTTTTAAGGATAGAAAACATTAAATTTTTTTTCTTAAATAGAAATTTTACTTTACATTTTCATATATTTCATTCAGAATAACAGCTGACGATATTTTGTAAAACTCACTTAAGGAATAAAATAATCCTATGAAAATTTTAATATTTATTTTTCTGAATTTCAGTAAATTAAAAAAATATATCTGAATATTTTCAAATAAAGATGCAATTTTTTTAAATAAAGGAATTGCAAAGTAGCATATTTTAGAATATTGATTCTGAAGGGTTTCAGTAGAATATTTGCAAACTTTAAATATTCCATATGAATATTAAAAAACAGAGAAAAATCAAAAATATATTTGCTAAATATAAAAAAATAACTACAAATGTTTTCATTTTTTAAATAAAAAAATTGTATTTTCTCCTTTTTAGGGTAGAAAAAGAAGCTATCACTATTTATTGAAAAATCAGCAAGTTTTTTTCACCCTTTGAGAAAAAGTATTTTCGAAAATCGGAAAGAAAAATATCAAATAGTTCTTTTGAATTTTGTATATCGTTTCAGAATATTGCTCCTTTTTAGAACATTTTATCTTTTTATATCCCCTTAGGGACTCGATTCAGTAAAGAACCCGTTTCAGATATGAAGTATAATTTGATGCCAGTTCTCATGATAGTTATTTTCGGTTCAAACTTCCAGGATGCTGATAGCAAAACTCGGCATTTTCTTTTCTCAAGAAACAAGTTTTTGCTTTGAACCGAAGCAATAAAAATTGAAATAGATGCGATGACTTATGTCAGACAAGGAAAAAAATAAGATAACGATATTTAAATGGGTAATGTTTTGTTGTTGTTTAAATATCATGATTTAGATTTTAAAATATAAAAAAAAAATACAATAGATTACAATTCTAATAATAAAATCAAATACTTTAGGTCAATTAGAGACAATAATTTTCATAGTGGATTAAACAATGTAAATAATATATGCTTCTAAAAATAATTAGGATATTTTAGATATTTAAAAATAAATCCTTTTCAGTGAGATTTGTAAATAATCGTTTGGCCTCAAATAGTTTGATGATTTTATTTTTATATTAATTATGTACCGTGATTTTTTTTGGATTAATATAAAATCTGATTTCTATGAACATTTTTCTTTCTTAAATTTAAAATTCATTTTATTTAGCTTTATTTACCTATCATTTATTTATTAAACACTCTTCCATTCTGTGAATTTAATTTGATATAATTCTTATTTTTAATTGATTCACTATTCTTGTTATGAAAATTTCGTTTTAAAAATTGATCTTCTTTTGCTATAATTATTAATTTAGTAGGCATTTATTTCAATAAAAAATGGAATTTCATCGAAATATATTTTAATATCCGGATATGCAACAAAATGAAATTTCTCTCATTATCATTTTGCAATGGGGGATTTCATGCAAGAAATTAATATTCTTTCTAAGAAATAATTTTCTTGGTTTTAAAAATACTGGTTTTCTGTCAATATGAAGTAGTTTTGAAAAATAAAAGTTTTATTGATGGCGTTTGAACATAATTTAAAAATAACATTAGACATAACCTGTAAGAGTTTAAAAATACTTACTTATTTTATTTCACGTTCCAATAAATTTTTAGCAATATTTTTACTAGGAATTAAAAAAGGTAATTAATAAAAATGCATAAAAATAAGTGTCTCATTGTTGCTTTTGAAACTCCTCGGATTTTCAAAAAGCTTTCTTCCAAAACCTAACATGATACCGTTTGTTAGATTGTACACACTTATAATAGAGACTTGTTGCTGCGTTATTAGATAATTTTCAAACTTCAATATATAAAGAGACGCTGGAAATTTAAAAAAAAATTAAATAGGGCAAATAACTAATTGTTTACATTATTTGAAGCAATAAATATACTACCGAAAAAATATCAATCTAAATCTCTGTCATGTCTTTCATTTTTATTAAATATTCTTTATATGATTGTATTTTAAACAAAAAACGATGCAAGATTCTCAAGCATGAAAATAATTGCTTGAACTTCCTTATATCATAAATGCCTATAGAAAGCAGGAATAATTGGGTACTTTTCCGTCAGCTGGACGCAAACAAAAAGTCGCCAAAAAATGTAATGTTCCACCAAATATCTTACTGCGATTTTAAAGCGAAAAATTGTCAAATAATGTATAAAAACCATCTATAATAACACTACCAAATTTCTTTGGCGATCTTTTATTTGTGCCCTAATAATGGAAAAATACCGAATAATTGATCGAATTATCATTCTAGGATTTCATTTTTTTAAATAATATATAATCATGTGATTGAACATTTGTCATTTAGAAACAGATGAACCCATTTTTTAAAATTTAAGGATGAGACCAGAATGCGAGAAATGAAAGAAATTTGTGTATTTGCATCTAAAATTGAATATTTTTGCAGTAATCCTCTATTTAGAGGACTCTGATTTCTCATCCCAAAAGGCAAGTATAAAGCTATTTCTGCTCTATTATCTCGACTCAGCTCTATAACCAAATCGAAATATAATTAATGTGCATTTCTTAAGCATTTGCAGACCAATATGTGTGAAAATCTATCCGTCCATGAAACTCAGCGAACTACTTACAGCAATCACATTGAATGTAGCAATGTATTGAATGTAGCAAATACATGAAACATAGAATAATACATAAAAAAATTAATATATGAATGGAAAAATTGAAATTTAACTATTGCTTGGTGGCCAACACCGCTAAACAGTTTTAAAAATTTGAATCTTGTTGGTATTAAAAGAAAGTCATATATCAAATAAAAAAAGTATCGTATTTCATAAATGTATGTCAAAATCGTAATAAAGTTCCTCTATCATTTTGTCTAATTTTGTTATATCATACATCTGAACTAATATATCAGATTTATTTACCTACGTTATTTTGTTGTTGGGATATATCTTTTATAAACACATATAAACCATCAAATGTTCAACCATAAATCTTCCATTAAAATATTTCAAAAATTGCTATATTTTTTTTCTTTTTGTACAAAATACAAGTTAACAAAAAATTACTAATGCTGTTCTGGTATATTCATATTTGCCTTTTTTTAATGTTTATTATAATTTTTTGATGCTTACATATCATATCATTTCGCCAACGATCGCCAATGATTTAGTAACTTTTTCGTAACAGATTTAGATTTGGCGATAAAGATCAACGGATTACAAGAACGCCGAATTCCTATAATTGGTGGTTCAGCAAGTCACTTGCGATTACTTCAAACTTGGCGATAAAGTTGGATGGTATAATACGTTAATACGTAAGTACCATTTTTTTTTTCAATTTCTACTATTAGCTCACACTCTCCCTATATATATATATAT
>JAOUZG010049478.1:314210-327218 GCA_026289955.1 Argiope argentata
ACTCCTATCCTTTTATTTTGGATGCATTTTATGTTTTCTATTAAATCACTCACTCCAATCCTTTTATTTTGGATGCATTTTATGTATGTTTTCTATTAAATCACTCTCCCATCCTTTTATTTTGGTTGCATTTTATGTTCTCTAACGAATCACTCACTCCTATCCTTTTATTTTGGATGCCTTTTATTTTTCTAATAAATCACTCACTCCTATCCTTTTATTTTGGATGCCTTTTATTTTTCTAATAAATCACTCACTCCTATCCTTTTATTTTGGATGCATTTTATGTTTTCTAATAAACCCCTCACTCCTATCCTTTTATTTTGGAGGCATTTTATGTTTTCTAATAAATCACTCACTCCTATCCTTTTATTTAGGATGCATTTTATGTTTTCTATTAAATCACTTACTCCTATCCTTTTATTTTGGATGCATTTTATGTATATTTTCTATTAAATCACTCTCCCATCCTTTTATTTTGGTTGCATTTTATGTTCTCTACCGAATCACTCGCTCCTATCCTTTTATTTTGGATGCATTTTATGTTTTCTAATAAATTACTCACACCTATCCTTTTATTTTGGATGCATTTTATGTTTTCTATTAAATTACTCACTCCTGTCCTTTTATTTTGGATGTTTTTTATTTGGAACGATTTTAATCAAATTTTTGCATAGAATTGCACAATGCAATCTAAGATGACATCAGCTGCCCGACAATATAACAAAATTTGTCTATTAATTTTTGCAAACTCGTTTTAATTTTACCAATTGTTGCTATTTATTAATGTAAAAAGTGGGGTTAAAGGATTTGCAAACTATTAAAAATGAACTTGTAGAAAGATTATATCAATTAAAAATATCTAATTTAATTGGAGCATTGGCTATCATAAAATTAGCTTTATTTAAAAATACGTATAAGTATATATAAAAGAAATATTTAAGACTAAATTATGTATATAGTGTATAAATTTCTTAATTTGATTTAGAAATATATTTGCTTTGAAATAAAATCATAAAAAACACAGACGATAAAATAAATGATTTTTTATGGCACAATAATTTAATTATACTTCTACGTTTCCAATTCCACGTTCATACTTCCTTTATTTGAACTAATGATGGGAATTAAAACAATTAAATCATTGAAGTACAGAAATAAAATTGAAATTAATTTTTACTTTTATCTCTTTCTCTTACTAAATATAACCTACACAGATGAATTGGTTGACAAATCTAATTGAGAACAGAAACTATAGCCCCAAACGACATTCCTTCCTCCCTCCCCCTATTTTTACGCGTTTTTGGTCTCTCACTCATATTATTTTTCCTCGCTGTTCTCAACAAAACTTTATTTCCCCAACAGTGCCTCTCAAACCATAATTAAGTTGTTCCAAAACGTGCTGTCTTTCCGCATTTCACTTTTGCAAGCGTCGTTGAGCATTCTATCCTCAACCGTAGAATGTAGGGGGTGTAAAAAGGAATTGAGAGGGTCGGGGGTGTACCGCAGCTGTCTGAGCGTGAAATTATGACAGGGGAAGGGATTTATATGGGGCGGATGGTATACAGGGGTCTGTCATGCCTGATAAATTGATTAGGACCCGAGAAGAACGAAATGGACCGGACCGCTGAAAGGAATGAAATATTTATCAGCGTTTGACGGAAGCGCACACGTTTTTACGCGCATTGTAGTTTCATTGTGATGTTCTTATGCATATTTTTAGCGTCACGTGTTGATGCATATAAAGTTTGAGTTTCAATTGTAATATTTCATATTTTTTGTCGATAAAAGTATTTTGGATGTAGATTTGTAGCTTAACAAAATGGAAGATTTTGTAAATAGGAGGAAAATAATCAAGGAAAAAATAATGATTAAATATTAATAGTGATTTTTTAACGCTATTATACAGAATATTGATATGTTCTATGTTAACCCTTTCACCGTCCTCTTCTGTCTGTGAAAATTTCGGTTTTCCCTCTGTTTTTCACCGTTTTATGCAAACAAAAATAACTCAAACAAGTAAACGTGTTTATAATCAAAATGTAGAAAAAACTTGAAACGCGTTACGGCCGTGCAGCAGAAGTTTAACTTGAACGCAATAGAATCCTTACGGACGACGAAGAGGCTAATAAATAGTTACACCAAAATAGAGGATACTAGAACGTTGTTTTGTCCTTGTATTTATTTCTACTTGTTATGAAAAGGATTTGTGTGAGTGCATTTGTCTTTTATAGGCCATACAGTTTTACTAGATCCCCTAGCAAATTATTGCATTTATGTGTAAATATATTTAGTAGTTGTATGGCCGAATAGAAGACACTCTTGAAATTTCAGTTTCTATTTATTTCATTTCGGAAATCTTAATTTTTACAAAAAAAGAGAGAGAGAGAGAGAAATACATTCTTCTACATCGAGGCAAAAGAACAAAATAACCCGCCATTTTTCAGTCAGTAATTATAAGATTTTCATAGGGATTTTTTTCACTCAGGTAGGCTTATAAAATCTTTTAAAAGGAATCTTTAAAAGAATATTGAAATTAATTAGAGATTTTTATCTCTTCACTCGGAGGGTGAGAAAATTCTGAAGTGGTCAATGGTCAGTTAAAAATAATTTTTAAAAAAGTGATATTAGGATTAGGAAATAAGAGACCATTTTAGAATGAAGTTAATATAGGGTAATTGAAGATAAAATTAGGAAATTGAGTCGGATTTAAATTAGATTAAAATATATGATTAGATGTGTGTGTTTAGGAGCACATTAACAAAAAAAATTTATGAATAAGAATTTTTAGTGAGTATTTTATAGATTAATTAGAATTTTAAATTTACAATGAAAATATATGTTTCAATTGAAATAAATCTTTGAGTTATTACTCTTCATTTTAGTTTAGGAATTTATTCAATTAATTAAAGATAAATTTAATTTTAAAATTAAACATTAAAATGAAAATAAATATGAATAGTTAAATACATTACTTGAAAAATTGTGCCAAAAATACAAAAAAAAAATTAAAAAATTATTAGGATGCATTTTAAAAAAATGTTTTTAATATAAAAATTGAAAAAGCGGAAAATGAAGATCATGGAAAGTTTCTTTTATTTACTTTCTTGTATAAGAAGTATGCAGAAAACATTGAAATCATCAAAAAATTAGAGATCGCGATTTTGAAGAATCTTCATGTTTCAGTTGTCACTTTGAAGAAACCCGTGGTCACCACAAAGACTTATATTTATATTTTTAGTATTACGAATTAGTAATTTGTGTTAAGAAAAGAAATTAAATCATGAATTTTGAACAACTTTTTTTTGAACGATTGAAACCAGACTTTGGAGCAATTCTGACATTAAGATCTCCAGAGTGTCAACCCTTGGCGTATACACACATTTTAAATAGTCAAAATTTGGCGTATACACACATTTTAAATACTATACTTCTGCATCAAGTTATGACTCTTTGGATTTAGTGGTTTACTCATTCAATTTGATTCAGAGAATCAGACAGACAGTCATACTATGAAAGGATTATATTAGTATTTTATAGAAATATACAATTTTGTTTCAAAGATTATATATCAAGGATTTATTCGTAGTTCTTAATGCATTTTCATTGGATACATTGACAGACATATTTCTAAAAATGTTCTAATCCAGATAAAATTAAAAGGAGGGAATTCGCCAAGGTATCGAGTTGAAATTTATGTGATGATTACCATACTTTCCCTTTGTAAATTTCCAATCCAAGAAAATAAAAAATATGTAAGGTCCGTATTTGTAGGGTTTATAGTGTTAACTATTCGCTGATCTAGCTAAGCAAAAAAAATGAAGATTTTGCTTTAAAAACTGATCTTTTCGTATGCAAGTAGAAAAATCGGTGGACTTCATACCGAAAAGTTTTGCTTCTTATCTCTAGCACAATAATTTCACATATATATATATATATATATATATATATATTCTTTTTCGTATGTACAGTATAGAGAAAAGTATTGTAATTGTGGAAGAATTTGAACTCAGAAAATTTGAAGAATCCCGAAGTTTTAAACCTCATTGGACAAAAAGAAATTCATTTTTGGAAAATGTTTGTTTATCGGTCCATCTACATATCTGTGATCGATCGGTCGGTCGACCACAAAAAAAAGTTTTTGAATCTACAATTCAAACACTTTTTTTAATGGATGAAACTTGGTATATTCCATTAATGTCAAATCTGCAGATTTAAATCAAATTTTGAGGCTGGCTCTTCTAATATAAATTAACATGATAACAACAAAACGGAGACAGTTAGTTAGATAAAATTTAGTACACAGATTTATCATTCTTAGCGTAAACACCTGTCAAATTTTGAGCCTAGTGCAACAATCATTTGATTGTTTGTATATCTTTAAAAAATAAGTTGACGCAATTATTAAAACATGCAATTATTTGAATCTATTAAATTTAGTATGAAAATTTCTGCTTATAAGTGAATTTTTTAATCAAATTTTTGCTCCAATAGGCTAGCAAAAAAGAACCTAAAACACAAATATGATTTTTTATGCCGATAATTGCATATAAATGATTAATTTCCAAATAAATTGCCAAGTATTACAGGATAAATTCATTAAAATTACTAATGAATATTACTATTAATATATGCTAACTATTTTACATTAGTACTATGTTAGGCTTTCTCTGGCCTAATTATTATAGAAGAGAGAATCCCCCATTATTTTAAAATTTTAATTGAGATTAAAAAATACACATTCTTACTATTTCTTAATTAACTAATATAAACAGTCTCAATTAAAATAAACAAACATAAGTATTATCTTCTTATTTATTAAAATGAATATATATTTCGTTTTTTATTGGAAAAATTTTGTGATAAATAATGGTGTTTAAGGAAATTTAAAGTATTATGTTGCAATAATTTTAAAAAATTATAGTAACAAATCGGTCTGCTTTTTGTCACTAGATGGCAGGACCAAAGCGTAATTTACCTCTTCTCACCTTCTGATCGATTATTCTTGTCTGTCATAGCGGGATTTCTCTCTTCCTGAAAAAAAAAGGAATATATGTTATGATCTTTATATGTTATATTTATATTCGATAAAATCTGAAATACCTGCAATATTCTAAATGTTACAGTAATATTTCGAAGATATTAAAGCATTCTGAATTATTTTACGGTTATCTCTTTTTCTTTTTTCCTTTAAGTATTAATTGCATCAAAATTTTATTTGAAAGTGGTTTGAAAAGGAATAATATGAATGAATCTGACAAATTTCCTGAAAAATTAATGGCAAAGGAATTGTTATTTGGTAAATGATGTAAATTTATTCGTAAAATGGTCGAGTTGAAACAATTACGAAATTATTTCCTTTTCGAATTATATCCTTTACGAAAATTTTATTCTCAAAGGAAATATAATTTCCCATAAAATAAATTAAAGAATATTAAAATCTGAACTTGAAAAGTAAAACATACATTATAGCTGAAGAACTGACGAATTTTGATTACTTTAGTTTCTTAAGTATATTAACAAACGAGTAATTTTCATAAAAAAATATACTAGATTTTTTTTTGGTATTTTCCTTTACTTTCGAAACTTTAGAATTAATTTCTTAATAAGTTCACTTCCCTTAAGAAGTATGCTCCACCACCATCACTTTATAACAAAACAATAGTATAAGAAATCGGCAGATTAACCATATTAATGTTCGTAATAATGCCTTTCGAATGTAAATAGTTTGAAGTTTTAAATAAAAGGTTTTCTTTGACTCTATTATTTAAATCACATAAATTATAGTTTCTATAACATTCAAAACGAATTATATGATTATTATCATGTCAGAACATGATTTTGTTTTTTAGAATGAGCTTTTTGATGTCAGCTAAAATTCTATAAAAATAAACATTTTATTATCTGAACAAGCATCACAAAAAATCAGCTTTTAATAACGTGTAGCCCTTGCATTTACACAAGCTCATATTTAAAAATAATAAGTTAATGACTAAAGCAAATGAAATCTAGAAAAATGTCATTTTGAGCACGTGATTATATGAAATAAAATAAATAGGAAATGTGACATTTTTTTTAACGATAAATGCGAGGCAAAGTTATTTTAAAAAAATAATGCTACAGGCTTTCGAATGTAAACAGTTTAGAATTTAAACAAAGGGTTTCTTTAACTCTATCATTTGAATAACCTAAATTTCAGTATCAATAACATTCAAAACTAATTATATGATTACTATCATGTCAGAACAGGATATTATTTTTTGGAATGAGGTTTTTGGCGTCAACTAAAATTATTAGGCGAAAAATAAACATTTTATTATCTGCACGAACATCTCAAAAAATCAGCTATTAATAACGCGTTGACATTGCATTTACAAAAGCTCTGGATAAAAAAGAAATAAGTTAATGGTTACAGCTAGTAAAACTTAGAAAAATATCATTTTGAGCGCGTGATTATATGAAATGAAATAAATAGGCAATGTGATATTTTTTAAAACAATCAATGCGAGACAAAGATTTTTCTGGGTCGTTTGCAATACTAAAGGGACTCATTCAATGAAACAATCAAAATGAATAAAAATATAATTTAACTTGCTCGAGCAAGTGGTGCTTGGCAGTTAAAAAATGTTCTGACATGACACACTGAAATAGACATATCAGATTTCATTTTAATCTATTTTTAATAATCAAGAGAATGAGAAACATTTTTTATATTTATTTTAAAAATATTTTCTACATGATATATCTTTGAAAACTATTTCGTATATTTTAAAGATAAAATTATCAACTCTTACATCGTTTTCAATTTGTAAATGTTATATGTTTAGAATTGGAATTTCGAAAGACATGTAACGGTCTGTTCCATAAGCATTACATACTGAGATACCTAATAGAATCATTCTAAATTCATAGGATTGACGCTCTATTGGGACAGCACTCCAGACTATTGATTGTGCGCCTGTATTTTACCAAGGATTTGAGAACGTGCAGTACAGACGGTCATGTTATCTCTAAACCATGTCCGTATTTCAACCGATTCAAATTAAATTGCTTAGAGAAATGCAAATGATTTAAATACCTGGAAGGTCATTTTGTAAAATAATTCAACTCATAATTTAAAAAATGTATCATATGTATTTATATTATATAAATATATATTAAATAGAATTTATAGAATATATTATTGAATATACTATATAATATACTAGACGCCTTTGGCGACCAGTCGGTTCGCCAATATTAATGCCGATTAAAGGGTTAAATCATTTATTATATAACTTGGTCTCATAATAAGATTTTCAGCAAAATATTTGTAAGCTTCAAATTTCGATAGTCATATAATTCACTTATACTATTATGTAAGCCTTAAGCAGTCCTATCTTTGAAGTCCGCATCTCTCTCTGATAGTCTATCAGTGGACTTAAAATTCAAATTTAAGTTAAACTGAAAATGATGAAACTTCAATTCATATAAAGACCTCTTTACTCAATCTAAGCATGTTTTTAAATAAAACAAAGAACCGAAAGCAGAATAGTCCGACATCGAAGTTTTATGCTCACTTCAGAAATTGAAACACTATAATTTTTTTATATAATTTATAAGAACTCAAGGAATTATTCAGCAAAAATTTCACAGGTTAATTGGAACTTTCAGTTTTTAATTTTATTTTTAGATGTATATAAATGCTCTCAATAATATTTTTTTTAGGTTTATAAATATATTTCAAAAAATTATGGTTTAAATTCCTTTGGTCTTGTAGATTCATATTTGTAAAATATTCTTAATATTTCAACTTCTAAATAAATAAATAAACATTTCTATCTTCTTCAAATCTGGCTGATTTATTCAGTTCTGAATATTGCAAGTTTAGAACAATCATCATTATCATAATCTAGACCAATTATTCTAGAGTAACTCTGATTGGCTTCTTTGAGATCTTGCTAAAGTGATCTAAAACCACCAGTTTTTACCGAATAGTTATATTGAAATTTTCATAGATCGATCAGCATTGATGATGGATTTAGTTTATTGTAGTGCCACTTTTTTATTTTAAGGACATATTGTCTCTATAATATTTTGTTAAATATGATTCACAAAGCAGATGATATATGTAAAAATTTAATTCATCAGCATTTTCCCCCTCAATCTAATAATTATATGTTTCACTGAAACCATTTGTTGAGAGATTTATGTCCCTCCCAAAAAAATCAAGAAATTAGATGTTGGGCTCCGATTACAGAAGATGCCTTGTAGATGTTAAGCCATATTCGCCTTAAATAAAACTTTTTAATTGGATTAGTAATATATCTATAGTAAAATATCATAGAAAACGTTTCCATCCATTTATTTTCCAAAAATATCATGTTTCATATTTGTTTCATTTTATACAGACACGTGTCGAAAATGACATTTTTATATGTTTAATATGGAATGACAGTTGATTTATTTTTTCTCGTGAGAAAACATGATATTGTTTTGGTAGAAAGTTTTGATGTCTCCGAAATATGCGGGTAAAAATAGTTTTATATGCTTTTACAAATTTTGCATTGTTAATTATTACGTATGCTTGTTTGAAAGAAGATGCGTTTTCAAATAGCTGACCTACCTTTACCAGTATAGCTTTAATATTACGTTACTTCGTTGAAAGATGATGCATTTTTATTTCGCATGATTCATTAAAATGCGGAGATAAATTACAACCACGAAGGTGAATTCTTTGATTTGCACAAAATATCTTCTTCACATAAGTAAAAGTAACAATTCAAAACATGTCTTATTGTTTTAAAAATTAAAAAAAAGCATCATGCAAAAATATTTTACTACTACTGATTATCAATTGCTTTTTGTTCGTCGTTTTTTTAAATGACGTCATTTTCAAAGTTCGTTTAACATTTCTTGCTTTTAAATAATTAATCTCGGTCTCAGAAGATTATCGTTTGGTGCTTTTCTAAAAATTCTTTTTCTGTTTTAACTGTCGCACTTTTGTAATATATTTTTACTTTGTATTTTTATTTACTTTAATTCTTTAATGGAATTGTTAATTTTGATATTGCAAACAATCAAGAAAAATTTTCTCTTTCATTTACGGTTTAAAAAATATCACGTTTCCTATTTGTTTCATTTCATATAATCATATGATGGAAATTGTATTATTCTGTTTTATTTTGGTAGTAATAAACTTTTTTTTAAAAATCAGAACTGAAAATGTGATGGCAACATTTTATTAAAAGCAGATTTTTTTTTTTTTTTTTTTTTTTTTTTTTTGAGATCCTCGAGAAGATAAAGTTTTATTTATATATTTATTTATTTGCGAAATAAATTGTTGAAAAAAACCCGATTAAATTAAATGTATAAAAATTCATTAAAAGTAGAGTTTTAATTAGTAGGTCCAAACATTATTATCATTGAAAAGCTAATTTTTTAGCTTTAATTTGATACAAAAATCAATTTTGTGCTGTAATATTTTTAGAAGATATAGCGAAAAAACGTTAAAATTTGGCTTATTTTTTAATTAATTAAAATTTTAATTAAAAATTCAAAAAAGGGCTCCAAGGTGCATATTCTCGGCACCCAAGGTATACATATACTAAGTTTGGTAGCTGTAGGTCGAACGGTCTGGCCAGTACAGCGCCAACACACGCACACGCACACACACACACAGAGTGCTTTATTAAAAGTAAAGAAAAGATAAAGATAAAGATTATCGAATATATTATTATTATATTATATAAATATTATTAAAAACTTACGAAGCAATTTTACCACTATATCAGAACATTAATTCAAATTCTTATATATAATTCATTTGAATCAGATTGGCATTTTGAGATTTCAGTTTTGAACCAATACAAAATTTGTTGATGCTTTCAGTAGAATAAAATAACAGAAATAATAAATAGAACATTAACAAATGAAGTACAATTCACGTATACAAAAAATTGGGGAAGGGGGGGATTCAGTGTTGACAAAAACAAAATATTAAGGGTTAGTTGAGTTTATTTTGATTTCAAAATCACTTTTTGATTAACGGCTGGCTACAGCAAAATAAAAAATATTTTGCTTATATGTATATAATGAATAAATTATTTTAAAAGTATTTAATTCATTAGTTTTAAGAATTCAAATATGTGTTAGTGTATATTTCATTTATAAAAATTGAATTTCCTAAAAAATTGCCAAAAGCTAATTTTTTTAAACTTTTGTTTAACTTAACTGTAAGATTTTATTTTAAATACATTTTAACTATTTGATTTCACAATTTATAAAGTAGGAATTCGAAATTGAATTTTCACTGTTTTTCTAATAAGATTTTAAAATGTTGTACCCTTACATATGATTGTTTTCCATAAACTCGTAGTTTCTTTTCATAATTTTATTAACATATTACCCATTCAATTAAAACTCAATTCAATTGAAACTGCATTTAGATGCTAAGGAATTTAAGAAAATATCGATAAGAAGATATCATAATATTTACAAAAAGAAAGAGTAAATTAAAATGAATGAGTTAAAAAAATAATATTTGAAAATAAAAACAATTTAATAGATAATACATAATATAAAAACAGAACATGGAGGAGATTATTAACAAATTTATCTACGCAAATGGAATAAATTATTCCAAGGGTATCAATATTTAGTGCTTGTCTAAATTAAGGGATTTTCCAATTTATTAATTCAAAATATAATAATTTCCAATTCTCTAATTCAAAACATAACATTTTCCAATTCTCTAATTCAAAACATAATATTTCCCAATTCTCTAATCCAAATATATATTAATTTCCATTTCTCTTATTCAAAATATAACATTAGACAGTTTATTCCAAATATAACATAGTTTCCGATTCTCTAATTCAAAACATAACATTTTCCAAATCTCTAATTCAAAACATAATATTTCCCAATTCTCTAATCCAAAATATAACAATTTCCATTTATCTTATTCAAAATATAACATTTTTCAACTCTCTAATTCAAAACATAACATTTTCCCATTCTCTAACTCAAAACATAAAATTTTTCAATTAACTAATTTAAATTATAGCATTAACAGATTTATTGATAACATAAAATAAAGTTTTTTCAATGTGCATTTAAATACATAAGCTCTTTTAACAGAATATTTTGATAATGTAAATCAAAAGATAATGTAAACAAAAATCACAATAGTTGGCCTTCTCAATCAATTGAAATTCAAATTTCATGCTTTAAAAATATTCGAATTTTACATAAACCGAACCAAATCTTAAAACAATAATAAGACAATTTCAGAAGACAAATATAGAGCATTTTCCAACTTTTTTGGACAAATTTCTATTCTTATTTACGCAATGATAAGGAATAAAAAAGTTTAAGAGAAAATTTAACAGGATTGAAATTAACCGTTTAATAAAATACTATTTAATTGAAACGGATTATGAGATAGATCGCAGAATTTATTAGAAAAAAATGTAAACAACGTAATAAATCGTCTGCGTATATTTGGATTCTTTTTACAGAAACTTATTAAACAGCGATAGTCAATAGCGTTCTCTCGAAATTCAAATTTAGCTCTATGTTTATTGGAAATAATTGACTGAGGTTTAATTATTTCAGCTTCGAACGCTTTTTTTTCATTCTATTATTTTCTCCATCCTATTGTTCTCAAGCCATCTACTATTTTACTGATTTATTACGGTATTTGAAAACTTTAATTTATTTCGAGCAATTGTTTCGTCTTAATTTTAAATGGAAGAAAATTAGACCATTGTTTTTTGATTACTGTTTGGAATTTAAATCTTGTGAAATTTATTCAAACTTTATTATTTTTGTAGAATGTATCCCGCCTTTATTATTTCGAAGGGCACAAATTTTAAATTTCTTTTAAAAATTTCGTAGTAAAGCGATATAGTAAAAAAGCTTTTTTTAAAGTTCTCTGTTTTCAAAATGAGACTAACTGACAGAAATGAAGCACATTTCATTAAGTAAATAAATTACATATCCGTTTTCCTTTCATGTAGAATATTCACTATTGATTTTCACAAAATAGTGTACAGAAAAATCAAATCTCGAAAATGATGTATATCTGTTTTTCATTACAACCTATAAACAAACTATATAAATACAAAACAAACATGGTTAATTTATATGTGATGAATATTTCAAGTTATAAATCAGTACAGAATACACAACTTAGCTCTTGTAAAATATTTTAATATTAGTATTTTTGTAGATTTTTCTGTGATTTTTATGAGCTTAAACGTAATATGGTTAATCCAGAAGTAACAATGCAATATTTAATAGTTTGAAATGAATATAAGATTAAGACAAAACACATTAGCAAATAGGTTAGATTCACTATCCTGATGTGATAGAGGACGCTGTTTTTCAGACAAAACGCTTAATTACTGACGGAGGTCTCTTATTTATTGATAAGTTACTACTTTAATATTATGTCTTAACAGAGCAGAAATTAAACATTTAAGGGTTAATTAACCAATGAAAAAATAAGTATTAAACAAATATACTTGCTTTGCTCGTGATTGAATATATCATTCGACAACTTATTATCGAATTTTTAAGTTTCTAAATTACTAATGTAAAAAATATTTTTTTAGATTTTTTTAAATATTTGATTTCTAAAAAATAATCTAACTAAATCAATATATATAAATTATTAAATTATACAGTGTATATGATAAGAAATAAACCCCCGAAAATTGAAATGTAACTTCAGAATTAATGTCCAAGGAAAGTAGTTTTTAAAAGCTATAATTACCATTGGCAAAAGAACGTTAACGGTTTCTTTAATGGATGAGTTTGAATATGATAAATCATTAAATAAAAATAATTGCTGATTGAATATAAAATTTAAAAAAAAATGATCAAAAATTGAAAATTGATGAATTAAAATAATATCGCTAAAAATGTATTATTTTTGATAATTTTTAAGTTAAAAGAAAACCCGTATTTGCGATATAATAGTTTAAAATGATATGAATATCCATTTCCAATATACAACTATAG
>JAOUZG010049478.1:343126-357528 GCA_026289955.1 Argiope argentata
TCATTACAGTTTGTGGGAATATCATTTAATTCGGGAAAGGTTTCAAATGCAGTGTAACTTGTTCAGATAATGTTGAAGCCATTTTGCACTTTCAATCATCGGACCGATAATAGATAATTATTTAAATGACATTACTGTTACACAATTTGCAGTTTCTGAATTTAAGTTTGTGTTATTCGGATATACAAATTCGTTGAAAATCTTCGTTGCGTATCCATTAGATAAACAAGGTGATTATAATTATGGTGATCCTATTCAGACCCATGAATAAAAAGATATGTTTAATTATATTATTGACACTTAGTTTAGGCATTATAAGAGCTATGGTGGAAAATCAGAAAAAATGATAACAATAATAATGATGAGAGTTTAAATTTTGAATTCCAGATGGCGCTTCTCATTCAATTTAGGAAATATGCAAATTAGAAAAGTATAAAATGCCAGGTATCAATGTTTTGAAGCAATTTTGCACCAAACATTTCAAGAAGAAAGATTGTGATTCAGTGGAAAATTTGTTTTATTAGTACTACAATAATGTTGTAATGGCCAAGGTAGCCTCGTTGGTAAGGCGTTAAATTTGCACCCCTTGGATTGTGAATTAAAACCTCGCTGGTCAGAAACTCTTCATGAGTGTGGTGACTTTCTCATGTATAAATCTGCCGTGGTCATAAATTCCTCCATGTCGAGAGTAATACCCCTGGTGGAACTGGTTCAGAGGCGATCGTTATCTGATTCAAGCCTAAATCTTTAGTTCAGTTATTCGCTATGAACTCATTGCCATAAATGAAGCCCTGGGTCTCGCCCTGAACTCTGGTGTCAGTGATGTTTGAATTTTGACTGATCGCAGGAGTTCCATTCAATACTTGAGGGATTGGCCATGCATTTATGATAAATTGGGGCAAGATATTGTTGCCAAACTGGCAAGTTGTCCCAGATAGGCTCTGTGTGCTTGGATTCCCTCATTGTTGGTATCCATGGCAATGATGTCGCAGATTGACTTGCCGTAGAAGGTAGTAAACTCTCTACTCCTCCATCATCTGTTTTAAAAGTCTCAGAGATTCATTCCATGTTTATTGACAAAGTAAAATCAATTTGGAGGATTCCTCCTGAACACGATTGATGCGCCGCAGAGCGCCCTGGTTTATCTTTGCAGAACTCCCGCTCAAGACTTGCCCAGTTTGCATTAGCCACATTAGAAGTCTGGTCTTCGACGGTCCTAACAGGACCTTTTCTACTTGCCCTTGTTTGGCTATTGCCTCTCCTTCTCATATTATTTCTTGTGTCGGTGCCTCTGTGAGGCAACTGTCGGACGAGAGCAAGAGTGTTTTTGACCTTTTGGTGCGACACGATCTTTTGGACTTGGTCTAGGGGTCTATACCAAGGCGATCAGCAACAACAACAACAGGTCTAAATTATGATCTGTGACGGAAAATGTTTAAATTAAATCACTCTGTAAAAATGTTACGAATAGCCAGGTTAGGGGTGTTAATGAACAGCCATGTTGTATTCTTGACCCTAGTTTTCGCTACTGGAAAAGCAATAGACACTCACTCAGTTTAAATCACTGACAGATAACTGTCAGAGGGCTAGTAAAATCCCGCAAGTAACAATGACAGCACAAACAATAATGTTTAGTTGCAAGGGGAGAAAATTGACACTTGAAAGACTGTCATAAGGGGAAAGTTAGAAGAAAGGATAGAAATAGGAAATTATTACATTTGATTGCAATTGATTGTAGATTAAGAAAAATGTGTTACATGTTAGGAAGAAACTATTGCAACCCGTAGCTAGGGACGTGCAGTAGACTGCTAATGATATGCTTTAAGCAATTCTTGTTCTAGCTTCAGATAGTCTTGCTCTAGCTTCAGCCATCCTTAGCTCAATCATAGGGATTGCCCTTATAATCCTAATTTTAGCTTAATCAAATGGATTGATCTTGTAGCTGCTTGTTTCGTGAACTTCACTACATGTGCACTTTTTAAAAAGATCTCAGTAGATTCCTTTTTAAATATTTCAGCTATTTTTTGCATGATGTCTCTGAGACCGCGCATCTCTTTTAAATTTCCAGCATTGTAGAAGGCTTTAGCTGATGAGTTCAAAACTTGCAATTGAAATGTCATCAAGCCTACTGATTATCATTATGAATAAATAAAGCAGAAAGTAATATTAGTGATGAGGATACTTGTACAGAAGATTCTTTTTTCATGAAAGCATTCGACTGATTTTGATATGCATGTTAATATATATATATTTTTTAGTGATAATGCTCTTTAAAAAATTTATTTTATGTACTAATTTAGCAAGAAAAATATCTACAGAATTTACAGACTGATTACCAGTACTTGACATACATATCAAAAATGCTTTCAAAACCATTCTACGAATGATCACAAGTTTCTGATGAAATAATATCAAATTTATCTATTGTTAATATTTTATTTCAATTTTACCCATTGTTAGTATTTAATTTCAATTTTACCCATTGTTAATATTTTACTTTTTACATATTTGAAGATTTTTTTCATATCCGTTGCTCATTATTGTTCATTATATTATCATCTGCATGCCTTTGTATACAGCAAAAATAAATATGATTAAAAAATAAAAATTAATATGTTTTTTCCAAAAAAAATTATTTCTTGAGACATCTAATTTGAGAAGAAATTGAATGTTCAAACGTAATTGCTTTCTTCAATGGTAATATAATTTGAAAAATTTCTGAAATTTCTTCCTAAATAAAAAGAAATACTTGCAGAATATATTGGTTGATTATCATAGTAATGCTTTCATTAGAAAATATAATTTGAGTGTATAGAAAAGGCGGTCTTGAAGACCACAACTTCCCATTTATGGGTTAATATATATATTAATCAACGTTATAAAGAACTTCTCAAAATTATATCTTATGATCAGTATAACTTATTTAGGTAAGCATTCATATCCTGATCACATGAAATTATAGTAGAGCTTCAAATAATATTACCAAGAAAGTTATAAATATACGGAAATGCTTTTCTACTAGGTTGGTCTCAGGTGGTCAAAAATATCAAGAAAGGGTGTTGTTAATCCTACTAGGCGAGAACAACCATCCCTTTTTTTTTTTCGAAGAACCGACTATAGATAGATTTTCTTCTTATGATGGTCGAGTAATATCATATAATTTCTTTTCTCCTCCATTGCATTTGCTTCTTTTTGTAATGTTGCATGGTATTTTCTTTGCTGCCTTGTAATAATGTTTTGGATGGATCCCAGAAGTTAATAATTTCTTCTTGGTATCTTGGTGTATACAAGATAGTCTGATCAAAAATTATTTTTTGTATTAACTATCATTATTGTATCAATGTGTAAAGATATTAGAAGAAAAAGGTTGCTTTGTGAGTGATTAACAAGTTTTTTTCACTTTCATTTCCATTCTCATAGTCATCACTTAAAAACTAAAATAAAAAGATTAAAGTGAAATATGCTTTGCATATTTCAATGTATAATGTCAGATCATCATTACTTGAACGACCAAGCACCATGTGCTCGTGCAAGTTATATTATATTTTTATTCATGTAAATTGTTCCATTGAATGAGTCACTTTAGTACTGCAGACGATCCAAGAAACTTTGTCCCGCATTGATTGTTTATAAAAATATCACAATTTCTTGTTTGTTTCATTTCATGTAATCGCGTTCTCAAAATGACATTTTTCTAGGTTCTGTTTGCCGTAGTCATCAATTTATTTTTTGATCATAGCTTTTGTAAATGCAATGGCAACGCGATTTTAAAAGATAATTTTTTGAGATGATCGTGCAAATAATAAAATTTTTATTTTTCGCCTACGGATTTTTGTTAACGCCAAAAACTTCATAGCCCAAACACAACATCATGTTCTGACATAATAAAAAGTTACTTTATGAATTTTTTCCACTTTTCTTTCTTTCGCCGTATTCAACGTTTGAAAGCTAAAATAATAAGCGTTTTTCCTTTCGATAAAATTGAGTAGCATTGTATTATAGCAAGACTTATAGAAAAGCATTTTCGGTGCGAAAAGAATATTTTCTTTCTGTATTCACATATGAAGCTCATGTTAAAGACTATGCTCTGAAAGCTACATTTTATTTAGTAAAAAATGCCATATCTTTCGTATTTCTTTTTGCGCGGTAACATGAATTCCCTATCAGTTCAATCTTTTTGGAATTAATTGCAAAGTTTTATTTTCTGGGAAATTCAGTAAATTCCAACTTATTTTATCTTTTAATAATGAAATATTTTAATCAATTTGAACTTCAATCGCTAATTTAGTATTCTCAAATTTTGAAAAATTCCCTTTAATAATTACCTAAAGAATATTTCAGCATTATCAGATTCATTGTAAATAATGAAATTTTGGTTCTGAACTAGTGGTGCCAACTTTCTGTGAAATGGGAGAAAATTATTAAACACTTCAATATTTAAAAAAAAAACTATTGCTAAAGTTAAAAATAATTTTTTAATAATTCTAGAAATAATTTAAGAAAAACATTAGAAAACAATAGAGATAAAAATGCTTCAAAAGAGCATTTTGCCGCTATATATTCAATATATTCTTTAAAAAGGCAAATATATTCTTTATTAAAAAAAATGTGAAATCAAATTGTAAAAACATTGTAAATTAAAAATAAAGCCGAAAAGAATTTAACCGTGTTAAATATATTAAGAATTTAAATCTCTAATTAACAATAAGAAACTAAGATTATATTTAAAATAATTAAATTTGAATTTGTAGTACATTTTATGATTTGTTACTACAATCAATTTTCCTAATAAATTGTTATTTGTTTTGCTTTACACAAAACTGAATATAATGAATGAAATGTTATAAATAACAATAAAATATTATGATTTAATATAATAAAAATAATAAATTATAATATTTTTTATTCATTTAAAACATGTTATTTATATAGATTTTTTTATTTATTTTCATTTAATAAATTTCTAAACAGTTTTTAAAATTATCAAAAGCAAAACCTTTTTCATTTATTATTATTTAAGAATTATGTTTCATTATTAATATAATTTTTTAAAAATTAAATCAACGATTCTAGATAATTTTTACTTCCCAATCTTTAAGATAACTTTAATCTTTAGCTCAAAGAAGATTAAATTACTTCTTAGGAATGCGATTAAAGAACTTTTCTGCCAGAAGATTGAATCGAGACAAATAAGCAGCTTTTTAATTAATTGGAAACAAATATTGATGGATTAATGCATCACAAAAACCGAAATAATCCAAAAGATTAGTCGTATGCGATCCAAAATAAAAAATCCTTTTTCGGAGAATTGCCTCACAGAGAAAATAACTAATTAGTTGTCGGAAGAGATTTAAGCAATCTATGGAAGATTAATCAGAAAGAATGCCTACTCCTAATCATAAGAGGGAGTTATTATCTTGAAAAATGTAGAACTAGTAAGTTTTATTTATTATGTATGACGAATTAAATGTAAAATTCTTGCAATAAAAAAAGATGGTTATTTTATAATGCACATAATTTTTGTCAATATTATATGGTCTTTGGAGATCAATCTAAAAGCAGGAGTATTAGAAAGAGAATTGAGAATCTTTCGATTAAAATTTTTTTGAATACCTTTGAAGTAAAAATTGCTTATGAATACAACGGATACACACAAACTTTTTCATTTGCTTCATCAGCAAGAGAATTATTTCACTAATTTTATATTTACATGATTCTCTTCAATATTATATGGTCCTTGGAGCACGATTGTAAAGTTAAAAAGATTACTAGCTGTAGATATAGGAATCTTACGTTGAAAATATAATTATTCTTAGTATATATGTAAAATAAAAAGATATTACGTCCAATATTTTTGTTCAAACTATTTTATTCCATTTAATATACTACATGGGTTGTGCAGCTTTTTTTTCTAAATCTTTAAATTAAATGTTTTAACAACAAACCATATTTTTCAAATTTAATATCAGTTAAAATAAAATTTATTCTTCAATTTCAGATTTACAAGATTTTTAATGCATAAATTCTCAAATAATTAGAAAAATATAGCTTTAGGCTCACTATGGAAATAATATTCCGAAATAACACATTTATTTAAATACTTATCACTTTGATACATATAAATTTTAAAAATACGCGTGAAGACATTAAATTTTATTTTGAGGAACCTGTGATGCAGACTGAGCATTTAAAATTGTAAAAAAAACAGCCATAAAACTTTATTTTAAAGAGCGTCATTAAACTTAATGTTAATAAATGGTAATGCTCATGATGCATTTTAAAATATGAAAAATACCATCAGATTTCATTTTGAGAAAGCTGTTCTATATGTGATGCATTTTAAAATATGGAAAATTATATTGTTAGTTATTTAGAGATATCTATGATGTGAATGATACATTTTAAAATGTGAAACCTGTCATCAAATTACATTTTAAAAAAGCTGTATTACACTAGATACATTTTTCACACGATAAAAGAATTCTTTGCTGAATCGTTTTATATTTTCGACAGGGTATGCATCATCACAAGAACTCACCAATGTGACCTACTTATTATCAAACCACTTGACAATACTAAGTTTATTTTTATTACAAACAATCTGGCAGAAGGCTCCTCTTCCTTTCTTTTTCAAAGACTTTTCAGTTAGCAGTTTAATTGCAACATCTTTGAGTTTCTTTTGTCTGATTGTTCCTAAACTAAATATACCATAATTTTCCCCCAACATATGTACCAGCTCCAAGGAATTTTATAGTAAAGTACAAAAAAACATTGATCTCTTGAAGTTATCAATATATATTATTCTATACCCCACCAACGAAAGGTAAATTACTGCAACTGCGGTATTGTATAGTATGATATACGTTAGTAAAAAACACGACAAAAATATGCTAATTCTCATAGCGATAACAACTTATATGTAAAAATGTGTAAGAAAAAACATTTAGGCATATGTATTTTGTAATAAACATACATATTTAGGGGTGCAAAAAAATAAAATAAAACTTACCTTGGATAAACCTGAGTCGCGAATCTTAATGGTTATTTTTCACAACTGATTTAAAACTATGAGAGATAAACTACTAATTTTATTTTTGAAGTATAAATTAACGTCTAGAAATATCATGTGTTTAATTAAATTAATTAAAAAATTATTTTATAGTGATCATATATTTTTTTTAAAACTGTATGTATGGTATACTATACAAAATGAATACAAGGGTTAAGAAAATTGAGACACGAATGATGCATTTTTAAAATATAAACAATAATAGAAATTCATGCAAATTAACTATTTCCTAAAATGATGATAAAACATTAAGATTGTTTATATGTTAAAATAAAACTAATAACTATTTTTACGGGGAGAAAAAATATATCAATCAAGTCTTCATTTTTGAAAAGTTTGTTGTATTTTGATAGATCTCTAATAATTATTAAATCACAAAAATGTCCTTACGATATTCTTACATTAAAAGCGGCAAAGAACATTTAAATTTCAATTAAATTATTTTCTTTATTAAATTTCTGAAAAAAGTTTAGAATGCTCAATTAAATTTGTAAGAATGAAAATGGCTTTTTTTTTAAATTTAATACTCATTGGAATGGATTTTCATGTATGAATAAGTGATTAAAAGCTCTGTGCATTTTTAATAATAAAGTAATATCCTACACAGAAAATAAATATTTCATGTACGATAACGAATCTCTACTTCTTGTTTTCAGATTTCACATTGTCAGATATATTCTATCATTTTGCTTTTGTCAACATAAACGAAAATAAAAAATAATAAGCTTTTATTTTCCGCTATTTTCTATATTCGCAGCTGTTATAACAACTTCCAAGAATAAGCAGATGTTTTTATTCTTGGTTTCGTTTTTCATATTGATTTCCATTCCATAAACATTAATAAAAGGAATTTTTTTTCTTTTTTTTATTCAATATATTATATTCAGAGCACACTTATGTATTTTTTACAGTTTATAAATATTTATGGAATAATCCCATATGAAACATAAATTCATTCTTTGAATAGTTAGGATATGCATATATGTATAGTTAGTGATTAATTAATTTGTTTAATATTAATTATATAATAAATAACTAGGTAAATAATTATTGTTTTGTTATATACGTTTCTTTTTTTTCTATGCTTAATAATAAAATGCATTTTGAATTAAATATTTCCATCTCCCTATGCTGACAAGGTTTTTTAAAGATTACATCTAACTAGAAGCTATCAATTGTGCATAAAAATTACCGATTATTTTTTTAATAAGTTGCTATTAGTCTTCAAAATATGTTTTTTTAAAATTATTTTTATCTTTGTGTTTTTTATTCTTTTATCCTTTATTAAAAATAAAAAAAAATCATGCAACGAACGTTTTCTTCATTTGTAGCCGACTTGTGTTTTTTCTGAGCTAGTAAGTCTAATTAAATAAATTCATTAACTCATAATTATTATTCATAATATTCCAAATATGCATTATGATTGAGAATATATAACTGCATATAATTTCATAACTCTTGCACAACAGACAGTAAAAGATTGTTAGTAGAATCCATCCTTACAAATATTGAATAGACGAAATTAAGTAAGTGTTTAAATAAAGAAAACAGTAATACTTTTGATTTAAATATATGCAAATATTTTAAGAAAAATTAATCGTAGTTATACAATGTGTTTGTCTCAATTTAACGTCATCGGATGATCTGAGTTAATTATTTATTAGCAGATTGCTATAATTAATAAATATACAATTTTCAAAAAGTTTTCAGAAAAGAATAATATTTCCTAAAATTTAATTATAAATAGAGAATTCATGTTTTAAATTGATTTTATTAAAACATTTTTTCTTGAATTTTTTTTAAAAATGATAAATTAGAAAAACGACTGAAAAACAATTTACTTTTTTTTTCATTTTCAGCATAAAGAATATAATTACGGTAAACGTCTGTTTGAGTTCATGAGAAATGTCCTACACGGATATTGAAAGACAACAACTTATTCATTTTTTTTTTCAAAAATTTTAGAAAATTGGAAGGTTTAGAAGATATGATAACAAAATAAAACATTACAAGATGTATACATAATATATCAACTGCAAATCTTGTAGAAACCAGCAAAAACATTTAATTGTTCCAAACGACGAATACAACGAACAATGTTCTGCATATTAACTGTATATAGTATCCTATAGGACATTGAGTATTCTAAAAGAATCCCCGTTTGCATCTGTCTTAACCCTATAATGCTCACCATTCGTCACCTGAAAGACACGTACGAAATAACTTTAAATATTCTTCCCCTATAACGGTAAATGGATCATTCTACTCAGTACCTTCATCTGATCTTGGGAACTACAGATGAGGACATTCCTTTTCACCGAAGTATTTCTGCTTGTAGTATATCCAGAACCCTAGTCGTCTCAGAGACGAACGGTTATCTGTCCCGTTAGTATTAAGAAGGTATTTCTGTGTATGTTTGGAGATGTCGAAGCGTATTCACAGAGAAAATTTGTGGGGTAGGCCAGAAAATATCCGAGAATTATTGAAAGAATTAAATGAGGAAGATAATTCTACTTTTGAGAATGAATCGGAAAATGAAGATTTTATTGAAGTTCTTCTTGCTCCATGGATGCAGAAGCGTCTCAACATATCAACTTTGCTTCGATCAACAAGGACTATTATATGTGAACTTCTAAAATTAAATTTAAACATTCAACGACCTAAAATTTTCGAAATTAAAAAAAGAAAAAAATTGTGCATTTTGCCCATATAATTTGCGTAAATGACGCGCAATTTCTGTTTGTCATGTTCAAGAGCATTGTGTGGAGAACATCAAGCATATATATGTAAAGATTGCTTCAAAAATAAATAAATAATATTTTTATTCTATTCGAAAATCAAGAGTAATGAAATCCTTCATAATGAAAGTATGTTTTTATTATATTAGCTTTAAAAATTGACTTTAAATATGCTTCGTCTAGGAGACGAATGGTTATCCTTCTTGTTAGTATTTTAAAGGTTACTTTTCTTGGGTTAATAGAACCATCACCACCGTTTATGTATTTTCTATAAACGTAATTTATATATTTAAAAATATTGCGTCATTCGTCTTTAGTTCTTTTATTCTCAGAATGATCGAGAGAAATATACAATTATTCCAGAAATGCGCTTTTTGTGCCCTGAAAGATCTGAAACGTATAAATTGGACAAAACATAAAGACGAATTTTCTGGTATTTTCGTTATTTTCTCTCTATATCAGATATACCTAAATACGATTATATCGTTAATTACAATTTTTTTGGATATGGGTAAGTAAAATGATGTTTAGTTTTTTTATTAAGGCTATTTAATTGCTTTTATTAAATATTGCTTTCAAAAATTCGTCAGTATTACATATTTTATCTTAGAAGAACCAAAATGTTCAAAATTATAAAGCGTATATTGAAAGCAGCTACCGAAATTTTCCAAGAAAAGAGTCTTTTACATCCTTTTTCAAATGAAAAAGAAAGAAATATAAATTTTGCATCCGGTAAAATGGTATTTTTTTTATGAAATAGATAAATATTTTAATCATAGATGTAATTTTCATATTCAATTTTATCTATTTCTTTTTTTAATAAAAAAGATGCATTTAATTCTGCAACAACATGACTATATATTTCTTTTTTCTAAAAGAATTACATAGAGTTTAGATCCTGAAACATACCCACGTTACTTGATTAAACATTCGAGATCAGTTAATACAGTGAAACTTGAAGATAAGGATCGATAAGAATATTTTTCTTATCTAATTTTTTTTATGCTCGGTCGATAACCCCGAGGGTTGTAGTAATTACAAAAACACATTTTTATGAGTTTAAAATGCACGCTACTTTTGAAAACAAGCGTAAATTTTCCCTCATCTTGTATATGTTTTGTTTTGTCTGAGAGATGGGGAGAAAATCTCATTATTAAACAGGAATCATTTTGATTACTGCGCTTTTAATTCTTGATAGGTTTTATTCAAATTAAAGAAACAAAAGTACATTCATAAATTTCAGAGTCTTAAAGTAAAAGAAGAAATGATTATCTGCTTTGTTTGTTATATCTTTTACCATCAAAAAGAACTTTCTTCTAATAAGAAGAATGCATTTTAATTACAGAAGATAAATGATAGAAAGCGAATTCTCTTTTTTTAAAAGTTAACATTCAAAGAAAATTTACCAAATTAACTCGTTAAAAACCATTGATTCAAATTTAGGTCTGTTGTATTTCATTTACCTGATTAAATCGGACAAAATTCCACACTTTCGTTATTTTATTAGGGCGGCGGTGGTATAATGGTTATGTCTCGGCTTCGACATTGGAGGTTTGATGGGTTGAGATCCGATTCCAGCGAAGAATCGTACTGTAAGCGTATTTAGCTCACGTTAAATCCGTTGGGCCAAACATCTACAGAAGGCTGTGGGGTGCAATCTTGGAAAAGGGGTGATAGACAGGTAGCTTTCTCTAACACTAGTATTTCTTTAAAGTAAGATCTTAATACAACTAAACTTATTTTTATGTTTTGCATAAAAATTACAAGGAATTTTCAAACTAAAAAGGTCTCAACTTATAAGTATAAAATATTAATTAGAGGTTGAGGAAAATTGAAAGACAATTTTTAGTTTTCAGCTCTTTTTGAATTATTTAGTTTTGAGATATGGAAAGTAATCTTTATTTATCTGTGTTTTAATATATTATAAAAATTTTTACAATGCATAGGGATTGCTTCTGTGATTAGGTAACTTCTTCTCACAGCACAACTGAAAATTTTGTAGCTTCTATATATATATATATATTTCTTAAATGTTTTCTTAAACCTACTTTATCAATAATCTATTTTAACTTTTTTTGACTTTACCTATTAGCTAAAATTAATAACCATATGAAAAATTAATACAAAAAATTACAGTACTTTGGTATATTTTAATCTCTGACTGAATAGAATGTTAAGCTCATAAATTATAATTTCTAATCATATATTTAAGCTATATTAATTAGTTTGTTGAAATATCAAATTACAATCAATACTGAAGTCGACTTTTGGTATCGTAGATGTTATCTGGCTTATGAAAATAGCGCCACTGTACTCCCCCACCAGTGAGTCAGCTAAAGGACGAACGGTTTTTATTGCGCCAAGCGTATCTGACGATTTTGCTTTGCTTGCTTCAAGTGTGTCTGACGGCTCTGCTTGCTTGCGTCAAGTGAATTTGACGACTTTGTTTTCGCTGCGGCTAGATGGCGCTATGACTGTTGCAGGAAGTTGCGTTGCCAAGGTCACCAATGTACCTATTGAAAGGTCGTGATACAAACCTGCGACGCTAGGGCCAGTAGCCAAGTAACATGACCATAATACAAAAATCGACTTCGGTATCTTAGATGTTATCTGGCTTATGAAGCTAGCATCACAAAGCATTTCCAGTTGCAAAAATGTTTAGTAAAATAGCCTCAAACGTTTGAATCGAATGCCGGATTTACACTCAGGCAGTAGTAAAATTACAAATAGATAGCGCATGCGCAGAAAAGGATAAAAATACTATTCCGTCGATGGCAAGTACTTGTCCTAATGGGACAAAAATATGCCAATGCATTGTATTTTTTTTCTTAATGCTCATACATTTGTAGAATTTGGCGGTTTCTTTAGTGTGAAAGAATTCATCACTTATCATAGCCATTTTCTGCTCTTTGTTTTTTTTCTATTGTGAATTTTTCCCCTCATTTGATTTGCATATTATTTTCTATAGTTTTCCAAATTTAGGAATGTGGAACTTTTTTTATTTTATTACGTCCATTTATGTTGTTGTCATTGTTACTTATGGCACTTGCCATAGACAAGCCCCCTGCCATAGACAAGCCCCCTGCCGCAGCATATTTAAACCGAAAGGAGCGTCTCTTGTTTTGGAAGCAGCGCCAACGAGGGTCAAGAGTACGACTTAGCTAAACACTCACCACATTTACTTGTACAACCCCTTTTTACAGGATGGCACAGTCACACATTTCACAGATAGCATACAGAAGCCATGCCGGAACCGGGACTCGAAGCTGGAACTCCCAGAACACGAGGAAGACGCTCTACCTCTGTGCTAGAAAGCCGGGTATTTAATTAAATATCGATAATTGTAATACACGCCAAAACCGCAATTTATAGCCAAACATGGAAAACCTGTTTCTATCTTATGATATTGCATCAGAAGTCAATCACTATCTTTCTGCGTATGAATTGTCTTCGAAACCGTCTTATAACTGACCAAATGTAAACTTATATATAAATATATAATTATTTAATCTTTTAATTTTTGAATTTAATTTTAACGAAACAATCTTTCTCGAGATGTTTTTTAAACATTTCAAGAAAGCACGTGAGATGAAGAAGCTCATGCTTTGATCTTGGATGGTAAATTATAATAAAAAAGGACTACTGAGGAAGTGTTTTTAATATTATGTTGATATTTTATTATATATAACTCATAAACCTTTGTAAATAAGCTTTAAACAATTCTTCTGACTGTATATTTTAATTCGCCTCTCATAGGAAGAGAAATATAAACTTTTCAACTTGTTTCCGAAGTGAATAAATGGCTTCCAGCTTCTTCTTTTTCAAAAATGGCGTATAATCAGTGACATAGTTTTCGCTGATAATTTAATAAAGTCTTCTATTTATTGTTTAAAATTATCGTATTATACTAAAAAGTTTTATTCTGAGTATCGATTATGCTGTCATTCTTCGAAGCTATTCAATAGTCCAAATTGTATATTCATGAAGGCAAGTCGAATTTCAAAGTTTAGTTTCCTCTGCTAATTGTCTATTTTAATGCGTCATTTCAATCGCCAAAGATGCCAACATTTTCAATCGCCAAGAATGTCAATGAGTCAAATATTAAGATTGCCGTAAAGATTGATAATGATGTGCTTATATTTACAAGGATTACTTCATCAGTGTATATGGACTACGGTAAAAAGTGGTAGAATTGTGTGGATAACTCAATAGGTGCCTTAGAATATTTTGATACTTAAATCTTGATCTACAAAATATGTTAGGCTTTGAAATTGCCAGCCGAATACGAGCTGCGAAAGGTCCAGTTAACATAAAGCCTTCGATCAAGCCAAAAGGGTTTGTTTGTTTTTTCCTTTAAGTAAGAGATATCTGATAATCGAGGATTCGTCAAAATTCCGATTTCGAATATTTGGACAATCATAATATTTTCTTTATACTACACCTAAGAGGAAGCAGAAATTGAGCAAAATCAGTGTTTCATTTATAAAGAAATATTTAAAATAAGAATAAATTAAAGTGCTCCCAATAATCATTAACAACAACTGACATATGAATAGATTGATTTTTTAACTATCATGTCAAAGCTAAGCAATTTT
>JAOUZG010049478.1:411292-424653 GCA_026289955.1 Argiope argentata
AGGTAATTAAAAATGTACCGAAAAAAGAAATGTATGTGACCGAAATTTATGTAAAAATGTATTGAAAAAGGAAACTTATGTAAATGAAACGTATGTAAAATGAAAACTTATGAAATTTGTGTAAAAATGCATGGAAAAAAGAAACTTTTGTAAATGAAAACTCATGAAATTTATGTAAAAATGTATAGAAAAAAGCAACTTATTATCTTTGGCCATCAATAAATTTTCTAAAAGTTTTATTTAAGTAAAGTCTATTTTAGCATCCGAAAGAAGTAAATAATTATTTTAAATAAATGCAGATTTCTTAAATTTCTTTTTCCTTATTGGCGCACAAAGATGATATAAAACGCTCATGTCTCATAGATCTTAACACATAAAATATGAACTCTCATAGAAAATGCAAATATAGTTGGGAAAATTTTCGAATATTCTAAACTTTTATTTTCTTCTTCGGCATTCATTAACGGAGCCTATGTAGGAGTTAATCATTTTAAATGAATTTCTCGTAAGTAATCTTTTTTTTTCATTTTGGGGTAGAAAATTAATGTGTTGTTGCTCTGTTATTCAGTTTATTTATCTAATAAAATATTTATTACAAAGACAAATAGTTTTTAAAAAGAAAGAATTTTTAATGATTAATAATAAGAATACATATTCTATGATAATTTTATCTAAGGTCTAAAGAATGACTAAATTGTGCGTATTTGTACTAAAAAGATATTATTTTCTAACAAAACTTGAAATCAACATGTTAGTGGTGTGTTTGTAAGAATTATGAAAGACAGATGAATCCACTTTTTGTTCTCAGAGGAATAAGAATAAATTTTTTCGATTTTTTGGTTGGAATTAGGTTTTATAACACAAAATTAAAGTTTATTAATAATAAATTGTTGATATTGACATATTTCCAAGCTAAAACTTTCATTACCAGTCATTATTTTTAACTATATTCTATCTCTCACATTCTTCCCCTCCCATTTTGGGAAATGAACTCGTCTATCGAATTTTGAAGGTCAGCCGCCAACTCGTCTGAGACTCACTATATCTTGCCAAAAAACATTATGCAAAATATTACAAAGCAGAAGTTTTTTTAAAACCTACATAAATGTACTTTGAATCCTTTAAAACTTTTTTAATTTCTATTTTTACCAATTTGGAATGGTTTTAATCAACAAAACGCCAAAAATACTCTAGTAGTCGCCAAAACAGTACTCTTTGACACTGAGAGAAACAAGAATATGTAATTGCAATTCAACTGATTTTGTAGCTATAATCAAAAGTGTTACAATAGATAATCTATGCCTTTGTAAAGAATATCAGTTATTTAATTTGTCACGGCAGAAACGAATCACTAGACGTCAGATCCGGGACAAGAACTATGGCCGCCCAGATCACGAGAAAGAAGCTCTACCACTGTTTCAGGATGCTGACATTGAGAGGGCATATAAAGTCAAGTTCAATGAACGTGACTATACAGTCGTTGTTAAAGAGTAATTTTATTGCAAAGATAAAAAAAAAGCAATGCAAAATGTAAACTGTACCAGACCGAGAATGCCGGCTTGCTGGCACAGGGGTAGCGCGTCTGCCTCGTGTTCAGGAGGTCCCGGGTTCGAGTCCTGGTTCGGGCATGGTTGTTATTCTGTGTACTATCTGTGAGATGTGTGAATGTGCCCCCCTGTAAGAAGGGGTTGTGCAAGCGAATGAGATGAGTGTGTAGCAAAAGTCGTACTCTTGGCCCTAGTTGGCGCTACTTGAAACAAGAGACGCTTCACTCGGCTTAAATCTGCTGCTGGGTCCAGCAGCGAGCTTGTCCATAGGCAAGTGCCATTAGAACCAACCAACCAACCAGACCGAGAATAGGGTAAACTGGAAATCAGGCTAAAACAGATTAGGGTGTTAAGGCCTGTCATATATAAAGAAAATCTATATTACATATTAAATTATATATGTATCCTTAAGAGGAAAACTTATGAAATTATTATGAAACTTATGTCACTTAATTTATTGTAATGACTGAAAATGGAAAAAAAGCGATGCCGCTGATTGAAGGTTACTTTGCATCTTTAGGATATAACCAAACACAAATTAAAAAACAGTTTTTTTCCCTTGTAAGATTCGGAATAATCTAGAAGATTCATCAAAATCTTCAAGCTAAATATCTTCAAGCTAACATTTAAAATATCTTTGTTTTTCATTCTCAATAAAAAATAAAGAAAGAACATAGCACTACGTTGGAAGAAACTAAAATTTCAAATATTCAATTTCAACTTTCACATTGAAATCATTCAGAGCAGTAATAAGTAAAACTTATATTACTTTAAAATTCATCTGAATAGAGTTTAATATAATATTTAAATTTAACTTTATAGCATTTGCCAGATGCAATCAATTTTTATTCCTAGAAGGTTTGATCAAAATTAACTTAATTTGCAAAAGTAACCAATGAATTTGTTGATTTTATTTCATAATGTAACATTTAGAATTTAGAATTTTCTTTAAAATACAGCAATTTAAAAGTACAAATTCTATGAAAATTCAGAAAATTTGCAAAAGAACAACTCCATGCAAATCTCCATTAACAATTCTGTTTTCTTTCCTTGCCAAATAAAGAATTCCTTTTTGTGAAATCTAATGGAATATTTCTTTGTTCTTTTAACGTCTTTCTCTTTTGCCGCCTTTTTCACGTTCAACTTATTCCGAACAAAAAAAAAATACAATACTCAACTTGCATTCTTACGTAGAACTAAATGGATTTTATTTCTGTAGTTTTAAATTCAAATTCAAATGTCTAAAAGTTGTAGTTCAGTTGTACAAATCAGGTGTTCGGAAAGAAATTTTTTTTGTTTTTGTTCAAAGTAATCGAATTTGTATGTTTCGTAATCGACTGATGCACAAATCTTTGAGAGAATTTACTAGAAAACAACTTCCGTACGCTTGGAAACATGCAAATCAAAATAAAGAGAACCAAGTTAAATATAATCAAGTGAAATGGGAATTTTTTCTGCTCTTAAAGAAAACAGGATGTTTTTTATTTGCATACACGACAGAATTTATTAGAAATTTGAAAAAGATAAAATAAAATTGAGGTAAGATCTTTTGCTGAAAGATTTTTGATTATTAAATCACTAAATAAATAAAATATAATTTTATAAAATAAGAAAAAAAATCTGTAATTCATTTTTATACATTTACATCTACTTTTGTTAGGGGCATTTACCCTTTTATTTTTGACAAAATGATGTTCCTACTGATATACTTATCCTTGCCCTTCTCTGACAGTCTCTTGTGGACCTAATTTATTTTGACTGAATCTAGATCGTATAGGCGACTAAAAGAAAATGCTTTTATTGAATTTCTAACAATTGCAGAGTATCTTGTCAAGTTAACTTTCATTCTATTTAGCAGCTAACTTGCCGATAATGATCCTATTTCCATATATTGTGTTAAAGTTTGCTTCTAAGAATATTTAACAGGAATCAAGTCAATGGAAATATGCCATTATAGTCGTTGTAGCAAATATATTAAAACGTAAACATATTATTTAAAGCTTGATAATCCAACTATTTTAAAATTTTATATTATGCTTATCTAAAATATGTTAATGAAAATGTTTAACTGCAAAAAGCAGAAAATTTCAGAATTAATTCGAGCTTCATTTTACTACAAGGGGACGAATCTTATTTTTATGTATTAAAATATATATAATTATTATATATTTTGAATGGAAATTAATATTATTAAAACTATATATTCGTTATTTTAAATCTTTAATTTAATTTGATTATCCATTTTATTTGCTAATTGTAAAAATTATAATTATGTAATAGAATTGAATATTAGCCTCGGAGTAATATGATTGAAATAAAATTTTGAATTATTTGAGTAATTGAAATTCTATAATTAACTATCTAAAATATCAATAATAATAATAAAGTAATAATTTCTATACCATTATTTTAATTATTTTGTCTTAATTAATTTTAATTTATTGTACACTTATTATTTAAAAATGGGGAAAATTATTAATGCATATAAAAATTTAACAATACTTTGTATATAAGTTACAATTATGTATTCATGTAAGTTCTTAAATTAAAATCAAATAGTACTTTGTTCAAATTATTGAACCGAATAATAAAACCGATTTAATCATAAAAATGTTTTTCATAATTATATTAAAGTAAATTACACAAAAGAGATTTTACCATTCTGCAATTTTATCATCTTTGTAATTAGGAATGTCGAAAATGTTTATTTATACGTAATGAAAATAAAAATGAAAGTAATATGTTAAAATGAATTTTATCACAAATTGTTAAATTAAAGTCTAAGAGAAATTCCTAGTTTAAATCATTGATTAGCATAATAAGATATTCCAAACAAATTTTATCTGCAAAACGTTTTTGTAAAAAAATTACTAAAAACATTTAGTAAATGTGAGATTTCAACAACTTTGGAATTAGGAATCACGTATAAAATTCCTTATACGTGAAAAAAAAAATTAAAAACAAAAAAATATATGAAAGTAAACCTTATTATAAATTATTAAATTAAAATCTTACAGAAATCCCCAGTTTAAATTATTGATCAGTTAAATAAAATATTTCTTCCAAGCAAATTTTATCATATAAACGCTTTTTGTAGTAAAAATTGAAGAAAATTACTTAAAAACATTTTGTAAATGTGAGATTTTTTCAACTTTGGAATAAGCAATCACGGAGACTCCTTATAAGTGATGAAAATAAAAAAAAACCAATTAATATATTAAAGTGTAACTTATCATAAATTTTTAAATTAAAATCAAAGAGAATTTCTTAGTTTAAATTATTTAAACGAATAAAAAATCGTTCTTTATATGAAAACGCTTTTCCTAAAAAAATTAAGTAAATTACATAAAAACATTTTGTAAATGGTATAATTTATCATCTTTCCAATTACAAATCACGGATAAGTTTATTTATACTTTAGTTTAATTATTATAATACTCTTAATCATAATCCTACATTCCATATTTCAAATTTTATTTCTTATTTTAAATAGAAAAATAAGTAATTCAAATCATAAGGGAAATTTATCTATCCTGAAATGTATTAAAAAATTCCAGTAAAAAAATTCTTTTTTGTTACTCCATGAAAAAAATGAGCAATCTATTAGAATACTTTTTGTTCTTAAACATTTCTCAATCCTATGCTTTTTCATTAGAAAAACGTCAAGAATTACTAAAACTTTTTTAATGCTTTATAATACAATACTAAATTGATTTTTTTATAATTTTAAATTCGAAATCGAAGGTTTAGAGGCTTCTGTTCGGGTAATCGAAGTACATAGAAAAAAAATCTTTATTCATGATAATCGCATTTGTACATTTCGTAAAAGACAAATGGAGAAATTTTTCTGGACATTTCTTGGTTATCTACAACCAATTCAATTTTTTTGTCTCGTGAAATGATATAAATTTAAAATGAACAGAGCACATTTAATCATTTTCAAATGAGATGCTAAAGCCTTTTTTCTTCAAAATAACATGTTTTTGTACAAGAGAAAAGAAAGGTAAAAAATGAAAATAAAGATAAAACTTTCTGAAGCGAAATACTAAAACTCTGTTCGTTCTAAAAATTTAGAATTTTATATAATTAGAGTCGATAGTCTCTGTAATAACATTAATTAATTTTGAACTGGTTAAAACATTTGATTAATTTTTTTTCTGTCTTCCGTTGTTTGTGATCATAGCAGAAATGCAAAGACTTAAACCGATTTATAATATTTTGGGATATAGCTTTTTAAATAATAAATGTCTTTGATGTACATTATTATAAGTATAAATAATTTAAGAAAGTATTTTTCTGTCAGATTTGTTTATATATGTCATCAATTATTAGATTATTCGTAATAAATAGATTTTAATCCTCAGGGCAACTTCATTCTTATTATTAGATAAGAACATGATGTTCTTTTGGGAATGAGGTTTTTGGCCTCAACAAAACTTTGTCGGCAAAAAATAAGAATGTTATTTGCGCGAGCATCTCAAAAACCCAGCTTTTAATAACGTGTTGTCATTGTATTTACAAAAACTACGATTTAAAAAAATAAGTTAATGACTACAGCAAATAAAACCTAGAAAAATGTTATTTTAAGCGCATGATTATATGAAATGAAATAAACAGGAAATGAGATTTTAAACAATAAATGCGAGACAAAGTGTTTTTGAATCGTTTGCAATACTAAAGTGACTAATTCAATGAAATAATTGAAATGAATAAATATATAATTTAACTCGCACGAGCACGTGGTGCTTGGTTCGTTCAAGAAATGATATCCAGACAGAATCAATTGAAATATGCATAGCGGATTTCATTTTAATCTTTTATTTCTATACTTATCCTCAAACGTATGAGGATCATTACCATTTTTATAATTATCTTTAACTATTCATTGATTATAAATATGCTATAAGTATAAACGTTCATGAATGACGTCACTTAAATGTAAAGTAGAACCTACTTAATTGATTACCAAGAAAAGATTCACCTTCTTATGTTTAATTATTTAAAATTAGTTGTTTTGCATAATTTATTTCAATGCTATTTGGGAACTCTAGTTACAGATTATAAAAGGCTTATTTTGTCATATTTCCGATAACCATAGCGTTTTTGGGCATCATGATATAATTAAATACTCGCTTAGTAGTTCCAGTCTCCTTGTGGTTGAATATGATGAATTACTCATGTCAGTTTCCGCAAAGGAATAGTTAGTCGGTTTATAATTTGTTCGCTCTCAAACGAAAAACCGAAATTTATTGATTTATAATCCTGTTTATTTAATACATTAGTCAATGTCTATCTTATTGACGTGAGGTATATTGGAAAATAATCAATTGTATATATATTGGTTAAACTTTAACATTATTATGTTAGGTTTTTTATTAGCAACGAAACAATTATATTTCACTTCTCTAAGGACGCATGTAGTCTGTTCAAAAAGTAAATTGATGAGTAGCCATTTGTTTTCGAAAACTTTCGTTTGTTCATCTAGTTCACATTAATAAATAAATCGTGCTCAAGTTTTCAATTGCCAATAAAATACTTTCTATTGATCCACTCAAATTCGAATACATTTTTTTAAGACTTTTATTGGATGGCATTTGATGTTAATACAATTTTTTTCAAATATTAATTTCGTTAATTTTTATTAATTAATTAAAAACTACGTTTCTCACAAAAAATTGTGATTTCCCCACCGACAAATAAGTAAGACTTTAGTTAATGAGATTAGGCTTAACATATTTTCGACAGATTATTTCAAACGATTCTGTTTATTTTCTTAGTGTTTGAGGCATTTTAAATTACACATTGTTAATTCATAGATTTTAAGGATTCATTTTGTTTTAAATTTGAATTAAAATAAAACAGACTAGAAGAAATTTAAAAAATATGTATATTCTGTATTACGTTACCTCAATTGGCGTTGAAAATTCATGCATGCTCAGTGTGTTCTTATTTATTTTTAATGGATAAGGACTTGATTTTGTCTTGATCAGACATAAAGTTTTGATAAATTATTTATATGAATTGTAATTATTCAATAAAAAAAGTAACTAAAATTAAACTTTCAATTGTTGAACTAAGTAGAAACTAACTTAATTTCCTTTATATATATTACTTATTTTTATATAAGAAGAGAAGGTATAGTAACTGTTAAATAAATAGACTCCGAGATTTTAACAATGTGAATTGTTTATGAATATGATTATTCAATAATTCATGAAATTGGGAGGTTTGTTATGAATTTATACTTAAAATCAGATTTATAATTTTTTTTTGTCAAAGTATGGTTATAATTCAGAAAATTCTTCGAAGTCTTTTTAAATAATAATGTTATTAAAATTTTAAATTTCTTAAATTCTATTTTCAAATTTTTCCAAATTACAGATAGTCATACCAAACTCTCTGATCCACCACGAAGGCACACGGATTGAAAACATAAAACTGAATGATCAAACCACCCCAGCAGAAATTCTAGCGTGAGTCTTAAGGGCCATCACCGAGTACGATACAACTCTTCCTGCCGGAGTTACGTCTCGCCATAGATGGGAGATGATGACCCCCACATATTAGAGTAACCTCTAAGGTGGCGAGAACCAATCAGCTTGCCAGAATCTTCTAATTGTCACTTGGAGGTGCCCCTGAGGGGGCCAAATTACTGATAGCATACTTTTTATGAAACATATTAAAAGTGCAGATATTAAACAGATTCTTCCTTTTTTGACTACCAGTAATGGAAAGGTATTCCATAATTAAATATTATTTTGTTAAAAACTTTCATTCAATGAACAGCCTATTTCATGATAAGATAAAATATTTACCAATAATTCCCTATAGTGATCCACCAATCTTGCTGAGCGTTTGGCGAGGAATTTGGCATTTTTGGCAACAAATTTTAACGTCTTAGAATTTTGGTGATATTTGGATAAGGTATCGAAGATATTATGTTCTTCTTCAAGCTTCTTAATTTTGTTCCGGAAATTTTTCAAAAAAATATTGACAATAGTTGCATTGAGTTCAAAGAGTAGTTGAGCGAAGTGTGTCATAGAGCATTGTGCTTTCGGGTTGTTTAACAACAATGTAGTGTTTGCGTGCTGTTGATAAGGGTGGTTTTTGTGTGAACTTTGACAATGTTTACGCCTGTATTTCCCGTAGAATAAAGCGATTTTTTCTGCCGTTGAGTCAGTTAGACTTTTTTACGAAACAGCCTCAGGCTGGACTTTAAAAAAATATGAAATAATGAAGATGGAATGATTTACATAAAAACATTGAAATATATCGTTGAAAATAGTAATAATTTACCAATGGGAGAAATAATTGATTCTTAATATTGTTACGTTTTAACGTAGCGGGTTTGGATTGAATGGACTTTACTTGAGGACAGCACAAACAAATTTATTTACTGCTATTTACAGGATTACTCGATAAAGTAAAACTTCAGATAAACACAATCCAGCAATCAACAGTCACTTACAGCGTAAATGCAAGCCTTACGCACAATAATCACAGACTGCAAAACAGCTATCGTATAGCACAGCAAACAGTAAATCACAGCGAGCTCAGTAATACAACGTTAACAGCAAACGCAAACACAGCCCACTAATAAGAAGCGAGAAAAATAATTCGCTAGTCCAACAAGACGCTTCTCTTCCGAGAAAACTCTAACTAACCACCGGAGCTACGGCAACCCGCCCCTTATATAGCTGAGCAAGCACGCGCTCCAAAACACTCGAAACTTCTTAAAACACCGCGAGAGATCCAGCAGCTATTATTAGTACTATACTAATCCTTTCGCCAAACCAACCCGTCTGGCGCGAAGCTCCTGGAAAAGCGTCGCCAACTTCGGTGCATTTTTGCGGTACTCGCCTGCTTGAAACAATATAATTTGTATCAATAAAACGATTTCATTAAACTTTAAAATGGTGTAAAGTATCGTCTTTAAGGGCTCATTTCTGGTCTGCAAATTAATTATGTCCAAAATTTATTCGCTTCAGATCAAAAATGTGTTTTGTCTATTGTCAAGATATACAATAACAGATAAATATGAATTCTATTTTATTATTTGTAGTGTTGATTGATATTCGTATGATGTTAACTTAACCGAAGATTCTCTTTAGTTGTTACTTATGGCATTTTTTCAAGCCCACAACCAGCCTGTCTACTATTTAAAACGATTGAGAGTTTCTCGTTTTTTTCAGTAGAGCCAACTTGAGCCAATAGTACTACTTATCTACACACTCATCAAAACCTATTTCAGGAGGTGGATTTCATTCATTCATTCATACACAGATCGTAATTGAGATATGGAACAGAGAACTGCCACCTCTGACCCAGTACTCCCAGTGGTATTACTTACATGGGGGACTCTGTGACCACTTCAGATTTAGCGAGCGCCACCCACCACCACTTTGGCCTTTGAGATTCGAACTCTCAACCTAAGGAATACGAGTTCAAGGCTCTACTAATCCGGCTATCCAAGCCTTTTTCTGGTTTAGTAAATTAAAAAATAAATAAAATGTTAAGGATAAAACATTAAATAAGCATATTTGAAAGGATTCACAAATAAAATTCAAAACAGTTCTTTTATTATCTCAATTTTATTCCATTAGATAAATTTAATCGGATAACTTATAAGTGTAAATTGCGTAACATGGCTTAGTCTTATGTTAAATTTCATAATTCGAATTATGAAATCCTTTATTTTCTTTCTTTTTTATTTAAATATTGATCAGAGCTTACTCTGTTCTTTTTTATCAGCAAAATATTCATTTATTAAAATTCGAAAACAAGACCTCAGTCCTATAGGGTTTAGAGTCTAATTAAAATTGCGCTTTAATCGAAACGCTTAAAATATTTCAAAACGTAATGAGAAAATATTCAAAATGAATACATTCGTTTCTAAAGGTATATCTATTAAATTTATTTACAGAATAACCGATCCAACATAAAAGCTTATAATTTAATCTTCACACAATTATTTCAGCAATCCCATTTCAATCGTCTGCTTTTGATTCTATAGTTATTTTCGAGTATTTACTAAAGAATATATGCTCATATATATGCTTCTTAACATATTTTTCGATGATAAATTGGAAATAAATGCAGTTAAACTTAACTATGCGAAGAAGTATGAAACGGTATTTTAGACAGCAATTCCTGAGTATATAAGTATATATAAAGATTAACGAACTCCTATTGTTAAAAGAATTATAACTGCATTGTGAATAAATAATATTTATGAACTGTTATTTCAGAATTTTCGATGAATATTTCTAGTGTGAGTTCATTAGCATGAACTGTAATTCCTGTTTCTAGTATTGATAATAAAAACACAATTACTCTCTAATTTTCTTAAAAGTATTAACATAATATTTAAAATAAGCCGAAGATAAATGTCACTTAAAGTTAAATTCAGGGATCGAGGTGGCCATGCAACGCGAAAACTTATATAAAACTATAGTACTCTCTCTAATTTTATATTGAATGGATCATTGAGAGAGTGATGAATTTGTGAAGGTTTGTTTTAAAATAAGCATTTAAATACATAAGCCTATGATTTTGCTAAAAAATTAACCAAATTATTATCATCATGTCGAAACATGATGCTGCTTTTGGGATAAGGTTTTGGCAAAAAGGCGAAAAAAATATTTTTTTTATCTGTACGAGCAACTCAAAAAATCAGCTTTTAATAACGCATTTCCGTTACATTTACAAAAGCTCTGATTATTAAAAAAAGTTAATGGCTATAGTAAAGAAAACCTATAAAAATGCCATTTTGTGCACGTGATTATACGAAATGAAATGAATAGGATATGGGATGTTTTTTATAAAACAATCAATGGGAGTTAAAGGTTTTTTTTTTTTTGGATCGTTTGCAATACTTAGTGACTCATTCAATAAAACAATTAAAATGAATAAAAAATATAATTTAACTCGCGCGAGCACGTGGTGCTTGGCCGTTCAAGAAATGATGTTCTGACATGATACATTAAAATATGAATAGCAGATTTTATTGTAATCTTTTTTGTATTATTACACCTGAATTGCTTCAATTTTTTTACATTAAAGTCATTGATATCAGCATGAAGAAACTTGTTTTCCTTTTTATGTCCGTCTCTCCCATCGAAAAATGTTGGAAAGCAGAAGTATTAGATAAGGGCTTCAATACAAATAGATGGGGGTGGAAGGTACTAACTCTAACTGACACAAAAAATCCGTAGTTAGTATTTTATAGTGCAGAAATAAAAACACTGAATAGGTTGGTTATAGCTGTTATCTAGATGTTAATCAAGGTAATTATAATTGTTTGATTAAAAAAACTTTGATTAGAACTAAATTTATAAAAGGGTTAAACAAATTGGTTTATTTAACAATCCATCTATTTGGAGTTTTACACATTCAGTCTTGTCTAAAAAAAATTTTAAAAAAATTAGCTTCATTGATTAACTGGTGAATTCGTTATTAAAATTCGCATATATATTCGTTAAACACTAACTATAATACATTATGTACTGTTGAATGAGGACTGCATGTTTATAGTTGAGTATTATACATCATATATTATTAAAGAAACTGTTGCATACTCTGTAATTATATACAAATTATTATATGGTTAATATGATACTAACGATGAAAACGGACAAATAATAACTCTTTCTTCTGAAAATTGATGACATAAGAGTTGCTGTACGGATTTGCCAATATATAGTAGTGCTCCATCATGCATAAAGACAATCAATGTCCAATCACTGCCTTTGCTGATGATGAGGAATAAAAAAAACTACTTAAATTATTATGGTATCATAGAACGTTACGGAACATTTCTATGAAACCATTTAAATAATAGTTCCCAAAAAGTATAGATAGATGATGAAATAAGTTTAAAAGCCACACCAAACTGTTACTTTTTGGAGTTGCAGTGGGATTGAGTTATTCAAATACAAAAATTTTAGAATTCTAGGCGTTAACAGTACCATTCAAATAAAAATGTGCCTCATCACTCCAGAGAATTGTCCAAGGCCTAACTTCTCCGTCTTGGCTAGAATTGTCCAAGCAAAGGTTATTCGAAGATCATAATCTTTTGGTTTTAATTCATGTAAAAGGTTAATTTCATACGGATAAATTGGAAGAAAATTTCTTAAAGCATTCCATTTTGTTGAAGCAAAAATATCCAGTTATCGGGCAACTCCACGTGTGCTGCTATTAACAGGTGCACTTGTCTGATTTCTTTCAGCGATTGCCGTTGCAACATCTGTGATCGTTTCCTGCGATACTAGTTTCTGTCCTCAACCAGGCCAAGTTGCCTGTTCGTAAAATCATATTAATGTTGTTGTTACTTATGGCACTTGCCACGGACAATCCCCTTGCTGATACAGCAGCAGATTTAAGCCGAAAGGAGTGTCTCTTGTTTTTGAAGTAGCGCCACCTACTGTCAAGAGTACGACTCAGCTATACAATCACCGCATTTGCTTGCACAGCCCTTTTTTACAGGGGGAAATTCACTCATCTCACAGATAGCACACAGAAGAACAACCCTGCCCGAACCGCGACTTCCAGAACACGTGGAAGATGCACTACCTCTGTACCAGAAAGCCGGCTTATATTAGTGTCAAAAATTATATTGTAGGAGATCCAATAAATATTTGAAAAATGAATTTCAGTCTAAAAAAATTATATTGTAAGGGATATAAACTGTTTGTAAATATTTTACAAACAAAAACGATGTTTTGTAAATATTTTACAAAGCATCCTGTCTCTAATTCATAGAGATATCACCATTCTTGATTCTTATTGATCATACTGCTATGAAATTGATTTTGT
>JAOUZG010049478.1:469959-481451 GCA_026289955.1 Argiope argentata
TATCATGAGGGGGAAATCTACTTTCTCTCGGTTCTCAGCAAAGAAATGAGATAGTTTCTTTCCTGGTAGGTTTAACAATACTTTTAGTTGATGGTATTGGCCACCTGAGACCCAGACCATGTAAAAATATATAGTTTTGATTATTTATGATATTCTAAGTAGAAATTGTGCCTCCATTTCTTGTGGCTATTGCAAATAAGAATGCTTCGTTATTGGAAAGAAATAGTAGATAGATACCTGGTACTAGTTGAGGAAATATTTTGAGTGAGGTAAAGTATATGTTAAATTCTCGTTATATTTCTAATAATAAGAAAAGATTTCAGAGGGGGACTTACCCCTAATGTGTTTTGTCGCTCGGGATTCGGTGGCGTCCAGTAATAAAAGATGACTACCATAGTCAGAAGTTTTCAAATTGATTATTTTCAAACATATATCTACATTGACAATCAAACATATATCTACATGGACAAAGGACACTACACCACTATTATTACAGATGAAAACAAAACAGATCACACGGATTCACATTCTTCCTACTATCGTTTTTACAAACCAGTTCTCTGTCCCTCTTTCGTTTTTTCCTTCCCGTCCGCGTTAGAGGGCGCTCTAGTCGTGCGCTGGCAAGTTGCCAATAGTATATCACGTATTGGTTCAATCGATAATTATATTAGTGGAAAAATTAGGAATTTATATATATATATATATATATATATATATGTGTGTGTGTGTGTGTGTGTGTGTGTGTGTGTGTGTGTGTGTGTGTGTGTGTGTGTGTGTGTGTGTGTGAAACAATTTAATTAAATATTATTAAAATTAATATTTTTTGCAGAAAAGCATGAAAAGTTTTACATTTGTTTATCGTCAAACACATTTATAATATATATAATTCAACTTCAAATTTTTACGTGCTTGGATTTCAGCTACAAATTTCATAAATTAAAAAGAAGGCATCTTAAAGCTAAAGTAAATGCCTTGATCACTAAAAAACGGATTCTTTCTCTCAAGTGAGATATTAATTTTAATAATTAACATAAAATTTTTTTTCCTATCCTTTTTAAAAATTCTTTTACCTTCCCAATCTTCCCAGGCAGCAAGAATTCCTACCCTTTTAAGAATTCTTATACCTTAGCTTCATGATTATAATCAAATTTTATTAATAATCAATCTTATTGCTAAGAAAAAGAAACCTGAAGACCAAGAATTTTTGTCAGGTTTTTTAAGTTCAAATTTAAGAAATCAAACATTACATTTGTATTAAGGAAAAGATGCTTGACTCATATTTCCAGCTATGAAATCTTCGCTAAGTAGGCTAAAATTTACCGATCTTTGCACCTTTACATGAAATTTTAAGGAATTTTAATGTGATCTAATTACATCAAAGAGTTCAAACAATATGTTAAAAGCCTTTTTAAGCTTATTATTACTGAGAACACATTTCCTGGGAACAGACAAATTAGTAAATTGAGTTTCGAATAAGATTCTATATGATTCTATTGTAATTTCAATGCTTTTAGGGCTTCCAAGAAAATACGTCTTTTAGCCTTTTAGTTCTGCTTATATATTGGTATTGGTAATTTAAAGCACTCAACGAGCATCTTATCAGAGCACTCGATAAGGTGATGGCATAGTATCCATCATAATGGAGCTAGTTTACAAGTTATCATGAAGAAACAGGATGTTGTTTTATTTATATTTTGATATCTTCGAAATTTGCGGGCCAAAATTATTTTTACAGGCTTTTACCAGTATTGCATTATTATTATCATGTATGCTTCATTGAAAGCAGATACTTTTTTAAAAGAGTGACTTGCTTTTACCAGTATCACATTATTATCAAGCATGTTTTTTTTAAAGCAGATGCATTTTCATAAGGTTGACGTAGAACTATGACATCATAACTGTTATTTCATCTCAAAATCGGTCGAGCTTCAGAACTTTGTTTGCGAACTAGAAAAATTGAAAATGAAAATAAAAAATTATTATTATATATATTTATTTATTTAATACGTCTATATAGAAATAGGGATAGTGATCGGTAGAGAAATCTCGTGATTCTTTCAAACCGGTTTAAACTGGTTACTGAGTTAAAATAATTAAGACAAATTAAGGCTTAAAACATCATAATGTTCTAACATGATTACTTGAAATTCGCAATATCACATTTCATTTTATTTCATAATATTTTTTCTTACAATTTATTTCATTTTAAATTAATGGCTTATAAGTTATTTCACTTAATAAGTTTTATGCAAAAAATTATATATGATTCATATATTTCTATTTCAAATATGCTTTTAATGCACATTTTGAAATTCATGACTCTGTCACTTATGGTTTAACTTAACTATTAAAATAAGTTGAAGAATGTTTAAAATTTGTCGAATATTCTTTACTACGGCATAAATGAATATTTTAAAATACTTTTATGCACTCAGAAAAAAAATGTACAATTTTAAACAATGATTTTTCAAACAATGATTGTCATTAAATAATAATCTGAGATTTTTAACAAATATTGAAAAATATTCAATAGCATTTATAAAACTTTGATGTAAAACAACTCTACTTTCTTTTCATATATTTTTTTATATTTATTTCATATATTATTCCACTTATTTATTATAAAAGTTAAGTAAGTTGTTTCCGCAAAAATGTTTTGAATTTGTAGGCGTTAAGCTACTACTGTTTTAAAAACTAAACATCGAATTTTGGGTAATATAACTGGAAACAGCCCTTGCAAAAAAGGCAAAAATGTGATAATTTTTTATATATTATAAGTTTTATATTTTTTGAAAGTTATTTAGAAACACTTTTTGAAGGAACAATTAAAATCAAGTTAAGCAGTAAAATATTTCATAGAATATTTTTTTCAAGCATTCCTCTCAAATAATCAAATAATTGCCAAAAGTTTCTAAGGAAAAATGTCTAGAAACTTAAATTTCCTTTTAGAATGTTAAAAATGAAGAAAAAGAAGAAAAAAATTAAATTTGTTTAGGCATTCAACACATATTAATCAATAATTAGTTATATTGTAGTTAAAAGTTAATTTTAGTACATAATTCCAGATATTTCTTAATATAACACATCGAAAATTATTTTATAAACAAAACGTTTCATAAAAAATTTAAATTTTCGAAACATACCAATTTTTTAAACATATTTTAAATTCTTTTGAAACAGTTTTGATTACTTATTAAATTAAATATTATATTCACATTGCTGATTTTAATCAGAATAGGATTACATATAAATATAAATCAGTTCACAAACTTTTAAACAGAATTTCATAGAAAATTGCTCCAAGAATCTAAATTTGTAAAATTCCTAATTTCTAATTCTGAACATTGATTAAGTTATTCCTATTCCAAATTCTGATAAAGGTAATGTAATAAATATTTTCTTTTTCAACCTAAATAACGTAGTAAATGAAAATTCTGCTATTCATTATTTTAAAATTGAAACGAATTCTGAGTAATTTAAATCTTAAAATTATAAATGAAAAAAGAAACGAAATACGACTAAATAAACAGTCATCTTTTAAATATAAATTCTAATTATTACGTTCTAAAACGAAAATCCATTTATCTGAAATGTTTCCATTCGCATTTATTTCAGATTCTCTCATATTTATTAAATCGTCTGAATTTTAAAATGGTTTCGTTTTTGTTCTATGCTTTCCTTTATTCTCTTGAGATGAATTCAGCCATTTTGATATGCTTATTTGCTCTGAAGGAAAATATTAAGAAATATTCTTTCATTTTATCATTAAATCTGATTTAAAAGAATAAAATCTTTAGCCTTTTTGCCTTTATTTATTTGGTATTAGTGAAATTCGACGACATTTATAATAAGATACTATTATTTTTTTTCTAAAAGATATGTATTGAAATTGAAATTTTTGAGGTAGCTCATAAATGATTGCAGTTTTCTCATATTTTTTTACTAAAGCTACATGAGATAATCATTTTTATTTCTTTATATATTTTTGGATTAAAAATATAGAAGTATATTTTGAAAATATGATCTTCGATTTAATGTATTTTTTATCGAATAGATGTGATTATACTTTTTAAAAATTGATTTTGGAATTTAATTCAATTTTAAACCTGTGCATTTCTTTGAATCTTATATTAAAACCAAAAAAATGTATAGGATAGAAACCTTATAGGAATACAACCTATTTCATTAGCTCTAAAGACAAGGAAAAATATTTGCTTCCAAATTTAAACGTGAATTCTTAAATAGGATATATAAATAAATAAACGCTTTGATGAAAATATCACAGATTATTTTTAGATACTTAGATTTTAATCAAAATACGTCCTTGTCGACAAAATTGATGGCTCTATGACTCTTTATATTTAATTATTGCGAACAATTTCACATTATTTCAAGTAATGACTCAAGCAAAATCATACAATAAATTCCTCTAAGAGATTATTGATTGATCTAAAGTAAGAACATTAAATCTTAACTCGATCAGTTGTGATTAATTGTGAAATTGTAACTGAGTTTAACTTAGATGAAGAATTTTGTATTTAATGTACCACCTTATAAAGAATATTGTACTTGTGCCTCTTATAAGAGGAAATATATACATATTTAAATTTATAAATTGTTAGAAAATACATAAAACATAAACTGATTTTCTTTTCCATTTAAATCATGTTTTAAGTTTAGATTATAAATATCTATTTAATGGAGTCTGCTACTAGTACATATACAATTAAAGTTTCTTAGTGTAACTATACACTATATAATTAAATATAATAAAGCATGCAAAATAGAAAACATAATCAATTATTCTTAAGTGAAAAAAAGAATGTCATGACCAAGTTTGGTTTTTAATTTTAGTTACATTAGCGTCCCATTATAAAGCTATACTAGAATTATTTTTTGGGAAGGACCTTGTAAATTTGAGACTCGATCAGATGATGAGAATGATACCTGAAATGGCACCACCCCCCCTTTCCACACCACAACACAACACATCAGTGGTAAGACGTTTTGTCCTGACGGATTTAACGGATTGTGTACCCTTAAATATTTAACGCATTCTGTACCCCCAATTGTGTCAAAAATATTGTTAATAACAATATTATTAAAACATTAAATATTATATTCTGTACTAATTCAAATATTGAACACGTAAATATATTTTGATAAGTGATTTTTGATTTCAAACATTATATCCCACACACCCAATAATTATATAAATTTCTAATTTAACTTTTAAATGACAATCGAATGAATCATAACATAGAAATTTTAAGATTTTACTTTTTTAAAAACAGAAATGCATTAAAAAATAAAATTAGAGAATAAAAGTGAAAAGAGTGGCAGTGAATTGCTCGTTTTCCTCGAAAATACTCGAAATAAGGCACATATAATCCAATACTGGTGTATATACTGGTGTACAATCTTATCTTATTTCCAATTACTCTTTACTTCCTTTTTGACATCCATAATTGAGAGATAATAAAATGAGAAAAAATTGAAAAAAAAATAATAATAAAATTTTTATAAATTGAAAAAAACTACAAAACATTTTAAATAGTGAGAAGATTAAATATATTCTTTTGAGATTATTTTTTTATTTATAGTAATTACTGAATTAAAAAAATCGTACAAATATGGAAAATTTTGAAATTAAAAACACCTTTTTATGAAATTTAACGCTAATAATAAAATTTAACTAATACAAATAGAGAAAAAAACGTGAAATTACTTGTATTTGTGCCTAGAACTATGACCAGATTATTTATACTCAATAAAAAGAATAAATACTACATAGTTATCTATCTATCTCTATATGTATCTATCTATCTATCTATGTCTTCATAGACCCTCTATGTTCCTATGACAAATGCGTGCAACAGTTAGAGAATTGTTGCACGAAAAAACGCAATAACCTATCAATCTTCAATTTTGCTGAAAAAACTCGATAAAATTGATTTTATTCATAATGTTATAATTAATCTTCTCAATTTTACTTAGGCCTATAGTTACACTTCCTTGACAGTTATATATTGAATTAAAATGCACAATTAAAATAAAACTACTAAAATAGAAATGAATAATTAAACGTGGCCTATTGTTAGTATCCGAGACATTTTGCAACACGGAGTAAAATTAAGGCATAGTATTCAAGTCTGCGAATATGTTAGCTGTTCTCCGTTTCGTGAACAATCGTTATATTTTTAACTAAGTACAAAATAGTTTCAAATTTGGAAATATAATTATGCTATAATTCTAAAGAATACTTTTTAAGGATTTCACTTTGATATCATATATACAGATATGTGTTAAAATACCTTTCGCTAATTACTTCTAAAAGTTTATAAATGTATTAGTTAACTCATAATAGTTTATATTATATACATGGAAATAATTTTGACAATAGAGGAGGTATTTTTGATAGAGTATGCGCATATAGATTAAAATACATTTATTTATTTCCTTTCTTGTTTCGTCTGACATTGAATTTTTATAAATTTAAAAACTCTCTTATATTTGGAGTTGTAAATGAAATTAACATATTCTGTATAAATTTCTGTAATTAGTTCTAAATTTTTAGAAAAATTCATCGCATTATATGTAATCTATTAAATTCTTTCTTTTTCCCAAATTTTCAGTCTCAAGATGTCTGATTGGCTGGTCTAGCCAGCCAATTAAGATCCTCCGTTTTCTTTTAAATGTTTGATTATCATATTTGGTAACCATGGTAATCAATATGCTTCATAAATTAAGTAATAAGCCCGAGAATTAAACTGCAGAAAAAATTATTACAGGTATGTTATGAAACAAAGCATGATACATTTTTTTAAAAAAAATAAAAGACAAATATATAAATAAAATTTAATTTTTTTTTATCAAAATGAGCGGATGAATTAAATGGATTTTATCGAAGACGCAACTTCTAAAATTTATCTATACTACTATTATTAATGTGAAAGTTTTGTTGAGTAGATGGATGGATGATGTTAGTCAAACACGTCAGAACGGCTAAACGAAATTGAATGAAATTAAGCATTGAGATAGCTTATAGTCTAGAATAGATCATAGACTGCTATTTATTCCAGTTAGTTGAGTGGTTAATTTTTAACTCATTAAAAACTAACTTCCTATTCAAAAATTTCATTTCATCCCAACCAAATGAGTAAGATTTCATTTTTCCCCCACGCTAATGAGGTTAGGCTTAACGTATTTCGATCGGTTATTTCAAGCAATTCTGTTTATTTTCCTATTATTTGATGAATTTAAAGTCAAATATTGTTGATTAATCAAACTTTCATATTTATTTTGAATTAAAATAAAACAGAATGAAGGAAATAAAACTATATTTTATATAATTATATAATAAAATAAAAACTTAATAAACTTTCAAACAAATCAAAATAAACTTATTGAAGGAGATTTCAGTTTGAATTAAAATAAAAAAAGAATAAAAAATAAAAAATTTCTAATCTGTATTGTATTATCCCAACTGGCGAAGAAAATCCACGCATCTGCATCATCATCCACGAATTTGGTCGCCCTAATGAGTGTTGAAAATTCACACAATTGTAGACTATTCTAATTATCGACATCTGTATTTTCAAAGGATACGGTCTTGATCTTGTTTTGGCCAGAGTAATCAGCAAAAAGATTTTGAATAATTGGTTAGCCGTTTTGTTAAATAAATAACTTTTAGGTTAGTTGTGTGGGCTAAGCTTTGATATACAACCATTTGGTGTTTTGCATACTTGGCAATTTTTCGATATCGCTTTGTTACATCGCCATCATTTTTTATGTTAATGTAGTTCGATCTTTCCTGTTCATCTCCCTTGATTTTTTCCCCAGCTATACACATTCCTTTTGTTTACTTTAATTATTTTCAATTAAATTGTTTTGCGAGCATTGCATTTTTCTCTTTATTGATTTTTTTTCTATATTTCCGTTCATCGAAACTTGACGACTTGAAACTCTATTGCATCCGTTTAGATCACATTCAATCATTTCACTTAAATTTGGCGACAAATTATTTATTTTTGGCAATAACTTTTTTCAATAGCACCATAATGATACGGTTTGCTAACGTTTGACAGTGTTATCACACTGTAAGCTTTCACATTTCAAATCAAAGCTAGTACTATAATAAAAATTTGGCACAGAAAAATTCTTGTTTGATAACCATGTTAACTAATATAATATACTAATTAAAAGGAGAAATAAAAAAACACATGTGATGCTGAATACATTACCATGATACCCATATTTTTACAATCCATAGGATAGAAAGGAAATTATTGGCATTAGAAAAATGAATATTAAAGGTTTTCATGAATATTAAAGTATATTAAAAACCTATCTTTTTAGCTTTAAACGACCGGAATTTTTGCACCTGTCCCCAAATTCAATATCAGCTTGATTTTTTTGTGTTATTTATAAAATATCGTTTTCTTTTCTTGATATTCGCTGCCGATAAATAAAATATCGTTTGCATAAATTCTGTCATTTTTTGATATTCATTAACCCTTTCGCCCCAAATGGGCACATACATCCCAGAGGTAACAATTTCTTGTCGATTGATATTTTTGGCCCACTTCAACACAGTTTATTGCTATATTCCGAGTTTATAATGCTTCTGAAATCATTTTTTTTTATAAATTACGGTTTGGCAACACCGTTAGAATTCAAAGGATGGATGTTTGTTTATAGATGAACGTTCTTTCCGTCGTTTGAGAGCTCTATTTTCGCAAGTTGTACGTAAAATGGTTGATACAATTTCCTCTACAAATGTAACACTATTTTTTGATCGTTTTTTTACCTCAGTGAAATTGATGGACACACTGAAATACGCTACAGTAGGTGCTTGTAACAAGGCTCGAAAACATGTGCCAAAATTGAACTTGGATCGAGCTTTGCAGAAATCTGAATCGGTGTTTCGAGTTAACGAAAATTGAACTTTATGGGTTCAATGGGAAGACACAAAAGATGTAATGTTCTTTTCAAATAGTCATTCTGATAAAGTAGTTACTGTAGAATGGAAGCAAAAAGATGGTACTAAATTGCAGACTCCTTCCACAAAAGTTATCTCCCATTACAATATATGAAAGGGGTTGTTCGATGTGATTAAATGATTCCTCTTTATGACCATGGTAGAAAATCAGACAAGTGGTGGGAAAAAGTGTTCTGGAAATTAGTTATGATTTCTGTTGTGAATTCATGGATTGTGAAATGTGAAATGGACAAAAACGAGTTCCATTATTGATATTTATGGTTTATTTGTCGGAACAACTCATCACCCATCGCAGAAGTAAGACTGAAATGAAACGAACAAGGAAATATGGTCGACCATCAAAGAGAGTTAAAGATCTGATCAATGCCGGTGATCACCTTCCAATTCAGCAGGCTCATAGGAAAAGATGTCGCTGTTAAATAAGAAAAATAGAAACAAGAACTAAAACAATTTGCCAAATACTCCAAGAAGCACTTTGCAAGAAATAATTTACACCGTATCACACTTAAGTGCATTATTTTGGGTTTCAAGAACGGAATAAAACACATCTATTCAGATCTTTTATTTGATTTCGTCTTATGAAAGTTCTTTTATTTATAAACGATTGGGATATATAATCCCATTGTTAAATACGATTGGGATATATAATCCCAATGTTAAATACGATTGGGATATATAATCGCAATGTTAAATACGATTGGGATCAATTGTCCCAGGAAATTTCTGGAGAACGGGAAAAAGTTAAAACTAAATATTTCGTATATGTAATACTTGGGATGTAACCAACAAATTGTACTACTTTTTAAATCTTAATATACATCATGCAAATGTCGTGGCGAAAGGGTTAAAAAGAATTGAGATACATTGTGTTCGTTTTTTGGCAGCATTACAAAAATGTTTCTAATTAAACTAAAATTTAAATAATAGCAACATTATATTAAAAATGCTTAAAAAACGTTTCATTTATAATCCTACATGATTTTCAGGAATTACTCATTTTCATTTTCTATAATTGGAGTTTTAAATTTATAAGTTAAGAATAAAATAGAAGTTGAAAGGTTGTTGAATTTAATATTGAAGTTTAGAATTTCAAAAATCAATTAAACAAAAACGGTTTCGTTTCAAATGTAGTCTAATTTTTAAAAACCTGATTGGTAAGAAAATTAATCAATTAATGAGGTTTCTTTTTTGCTAAAACTGAAATCACGTTTTCAATATTTTTTAAATTTTTTGATACAAAAAATGAATTTATATTCAATTATATTAATTATATGTTAATTTACACAAGATTATATCTAAAATTTAGTCTATTGTTGTTGCTTATGGCACTTGGCATGGACAAGCCCCCGCTGATTATATTAGCAGAAATTAAGTCGAAAGGAGCGTTTATTGTTTCAAGTAGCGCCAACTACGTCCAAGAGTACGACCTAGCTACACCCTCATCACAGTCACTTGCACTGCCCCTTTTTACAGGGGGGCACATTCACATATCTCACAGAACAACCATGCCCTAAACGGAACTCGAACCCGGGACTCACAGAACACGAGAAAATTCAGTCTTCAAATTAAAAACTATTTTATCTATTATTTTTAGCATTATTTGTATACAGTTTTATTAAAACTATAATGAAAAAAATGTCATGCAATTTAAACTCAGAAATTTTCTTAAAAATTTCGAAGAATAATTAAAACAATTACTTTCTTTTTTTATAGATATATTTAAAAATAGTTTTAAGAATATCTTTATCTGATTAAAAATATTATATATTCATAATATTTATATATTGAGAATAGTAAATTTAATGACTTACCTTATAAAAATTCTTTGTTAATAATTAGGAAATGTATGAACATTCTTTTTTAACCTTTAAAAAACTATTGTTTCAAAGAGAAATAATCTAAAAGTCGAAAATATTTTCAGATATTTTCCTTCGCTACAATACGTTAAAACAATCGATAGAATACATGAATATAAATTAGTTTGTTTTTGAATTCTGTTTCTAGAAAGCTAGAACTCTTTTATATATTTTCAAATTTATTTTAGATAAAAGAAAGCGTAGCGTCTTTGTATACTTATAAGCTTAAAGTGAACCGATAGTTTTTGCAGAATAAAATATTTTTCATTCATTATGAATAAAAATATTGCCTTTGTAGCTTTTCTAGCATCATAGAACTGAAGATGATTTGAATATATTTTCGAATTTTATAGTAAAATGCAAAATAAGGAAAAGGCCTACCAAAAAATGTCAGATGTATCACCGATCGAGAAGTATAATCCGCGAATAGAAGCGGTAATCTGATTACCTAGAGGATTTCACTTGTTATAGAATTCAAAACTATTCGGAGAATTCTTCAATGCTGTTTTATCTTTGACCGTTTTATAAACTTAATTATTTCGTAGCCTTAAAAATATATTTCAGTGAAGGAAACAACAGTTATGATTATATTCTTTAATATTTTAATATAATTTCAAAAATTTGTTTTTCGGGTG
>JAOUZG010049478.1:483367-517678 GCA_026289955.1 Argiope argentata
AATTCATTTTGAAATTTTTATTAAAAATTAAATAAGTTAGATATTAAGCTGATATTTGTAGCTTTTTCGCGATTTCTTAAAATATCATTGGTCAAAACTAGGTTTCAAATTTTGTTGAACTTAGATCAAAATTTGAAAAATTGCCATTTTTGGGATGGAAATTTAAAAATCATTCATTTTTCCTAATTTTTTTTTGATTTTTTGATGGTTCCTAACTATAGATACATAGATACATCAAACTTTAACCATGTTAGTTTCTGCCCATTTATGATATTTTGTTTAATTTGGTTGTTTAAATATACCGTTTTCAAAACGATAATAGTGATATTTTATTACGGATTTCGTAATTTTGGACCGCAGTCAGATGACAGGAATGACATTCACCAACGATATTTGATAAACCGGTGGTGTGTTTCAGAATCCGAGAATGAGGAGTAAATTAAACGCATCCTTTCAGTTCTAGAAGTAATCGGCATCCCGTCATAAGGGAAAAACGTCTTCCCCGAGAGGTTCACGTTCCGGCTCTGGCATGTTTTTTTCTTCTGTATGTACCCCCCTGTATAAAGGAACTGTGCAAGCGACTATGAGGAATAATTAGCTAACTCGTACTCTTGACCCTCGTTGGCACTACTTCAAAACAAGAGACGTTCTATTCGGCTTAAAACACGGTGAAGTCTCGGTGAAGCTTGTCCTTGGCAAGTGCCTCTAATAACAACAATTATAGGAATATAATAATAAGACAAATATTGTCTATAAGAAGATAGCTGAAAAAATATTGCTACATTGTTACTTAATTCGCATAGAAAGGAGTTTAAAACGAAATGTACTTTCCCTTTGAGATTTCAACTAAAATTAATTAAATAATTACAGGGTTTTTCGATTTTTATAAAAAAAGTGGATACCCTCTTCTCAACTCAAAAACTCACGCATTTTGCAATAATAAATATAAGCAAACATTATTGTTATTTTGAACAGGCCTATAGGAAACCTGGAATCATCAAAGTTTAAAAGCCAATTTTTTGGCGATGGCAATTGCTTTTGTCAGTCCTATGAAAAACTACTACGTACCTTTCATATCATATTTTCCTTCAATTCAAAGTCAAAATAAAGTACCTGTGGAATTATTTTTCAAAGAAATACCTCGGCAAGGGAAACGCTAAACTCTATTTTGCTTCAAATGTAGAAATGTTGCAATTTTTAAGAAAGGAAAAGAGAAACTTCGAAAATATCATGAACTTTTGAATACTTATTTCAGAATTTCATGGCCTCCGGATTTTCAGACAGGAATTTTAAATCAAACGCTCTTGGAAGAGCTAAGTGTAGTCGAAAGATAAACTGCTATATAAAGCTGAAAAAAAAACCGTTTCGAGTGTTTTTTTCCACAGATAAGTTTCAGTTATTTAAATATAAGCAATACATTTATTCTTTGAATAAAAAATGTAAATAAATTATTAAAATTCGCTTTTTAGAATGAGAATTAGAATTCAAAATAACATATTTTTTATGGAATATTGTTTAAATATTATTATTTTATTGTTTAAATTAATATCGTTTGATGAGATGCTGACGATAAAAATCAAAATAAATAAATCAAAAAACGAGAAACAATAACATTAAAAAGCCAAATACAAGCAATGCTATTAAAATTAACCTGCATAAAAGAAATTATGAACTATGTTGCTGTGAATAACAATTCTCAGACAAGTTTAAATCACAGAAACTCAAATAAAATTGTGGAAATGACATTAGAAAAAAATAGAATTTTCTCTTCCGTTGTATTGAAAAAATTGCAGACGATAAAAATCAAAATGATTAACTGAAAAAAAAACGGTAAAAAATCAGTCATGAAAGTAATTTTCTTTATGTTATTAATGAAGCAATCTAGCCAAATCGGCTAAGAAAACTTTTTTTTCAGATATAGACAAAACATTTAACATTTTTCAGATATAGACAAAACATTTATATAAACAAAACATTTATTCAATTCATTTAGAAACTAATTAATTAAAATTCATTAAATTAGGATATTTTGACAATTCTTATTTTAAAATAGAAAGAAATTCTTGAAAATTGATTTGAATAATAAATCAAATTAAAAATGCCTTCCAAAATATTTGGATATTTTCACTCACGTGCTCAGACCTTGATATTTCTACATTAAAAATAAAAAAAGGAAAGAAATGTTTAAGAAAATGGTATTTTTTTGTCATAAAACATCTTGTAAAAATGAATCAGAAAATTCTAGAAGTTTATTCTTGTTTTTTTTTATGTGTAACCTTGGTTTAAATAGAAATCTTGAGAGTTTCTTTTTATTTTATTTTCATTTATTTTTTTAGAAAATTAAAATAACTATTTTATTAAATAACTTTTTCTCAAAATTTATTTTCGATAATATTCATTTTTTATATATCACAGTATTTTCAGTCATGTTTTAAAATATTCAAACCCATGTTATTAGGAAAATGTTTTTACTTTTTCTACTTATTTTTAAAAGGTTCTTCCTAATGCCATTCAATCCGATAGCGTCATCCAAAAAACTTTGACGATGACGATTATCTATCAATTTTTTAGCTATTTTGTTATCATGTGAGTAAATGATGTTGTTTTGGTTTAGGAGGGGTTGATATCTCCAAAATTCACAGGAAAAAATAATATTTACCTTGTTTTACCAGTATTGTATTATTTTTTATTACATATGCTTCTTTGACAGCAGATGCGTTTTTAAAAGACTGAGGAAGAACTATCATATCATAGCTGTTATTTTATCTAAAAATTGGCCGAGCTCTCAAACTTTGGTTGAATGATTTAAATTAATTAATATAAATAATGATTTAAAAAATAATAATGTTCTGACATATAACTTAAAATTTACGATAAAAGATTTCATAATATTTTTTATCATGTCAGAACATGATGTTGTTTTGGGGATCAACAAAAATCCATAGGTGAAAAATAATTTTTTTAAAATCTGCATGAATATCTCAAAAAATCATATTTAAAAGTGTTGCCATTGCATTTACTAAAGCTCCGATTTAAAAAAAAATATGTTAATGACTACAGCAATAAAACGTAGAAAAATGTCATTTTGAGTACGTGATTATATGAAATGAAATAAATACGAAATGGAATATTTTTTTAACAATCACTACGAGACAATTTTTTTGGATCGTTGGCAGTACTAAGGTGACTCATTCAATGAAGCAATTAAAAATGAATAAAAATATAATTTAATTTGCACGCGCACTGGGGCTTGGCCGTTTAAGAGATGATGATCTAATAGGATACATTGAAATATGCATAGTAGATTTCATTTCAAGCTTTATTTTATGTGTTTTGGAATAATTTATTTTCTTAGCCTAAATCCAATTTGGGTGTTCTTCCCTTGGGGTTTTTTGAGGGGGGGAGGAATCGCATGAATAAATGTTGGATGAAAAAATTAAAAATGTTTGAATTTATTTAAGACAGTGAAACCTTTTGTTGAAAACTATGTAAAACTATATATTTAAAATAAGCCAAAATTCAAGAAAAAAATAACAATAACTACATTTGCATCATATAAAAACTTTATTTATTAATTTGATAGTAAAATAAAAATTATTATTGCACATTATAAATTTCACTAGTTATCGCAAATAAGCAACACATTCCCGCTTTAATTTTAATCTTGATTGATTCAAATATTTGCACCCATATATTTCGATTTTTTAAAGAATATATGTTTTAATTTTTGTAGCTTTTAACTAAAGGGTCTTTCTCAGAGAGCGTTAGTTCCAAAACACCCACATTTAGACATTTTTATTTATTTTTATTATTAGATACAAACAATTCGCCCACATGATATAATCTAAATTCTTTGTTGTTGGACTTTATTTTGATTTCAAAATATTCTTACATTTTCATTAAATCGTCGGCATTTTAAAATATATCTTTTTATTCCTTGTTTTCATGTGGTATTTTGAACAAAAAAACTCATTTTATTCATTTGCATATGACAAAATATAAGAAAGATTCTTGTATGAAAATATGAATTAAATAATCACGACTTTATCTGTTTTATCTTATTCATACTCAAAAATTGTAGCTGCAACGACCTTTAAAATAAACTATTGGATTTTACTAAAAGCGCTGCGTAGGAATTTAAAATATTCGAGGTAATTCACAATAGATCGAAATCTTTTTATCTTTTTCAAAAACATGTATTAGACGATTGCTGTTTCTTCTGTATGAAGCATTAAAGTACAAATGTAATTGGAATATTTTAAAACAAATTATTTTAGAATTAGTGTATTTTAAATCAGTAGGTGTAATAAACACACTGTAAAAATATTCGTTGGAATACTTTCAATTTTTAACCTTGCCGTTTTCTAAATCCTTTGGGAAATTAAAGGAGATTTTGCATATTTTCTCGTTGTCGGAAATGTCTGACTTCGTATATTTAGTTAAAATCTATTTTCCCAGTTGGTATCTGAAATAAAAGGAAATGGAAAATACGAAATGAAAATAAAAAGAAAGGAAAACAGAAATTTCTTTACTTATTTAAGGAATATTTTGATATATATTTTCAATGGACGAATTCTAGATATAATCTTGCTATTATACATGAATCATTTCTTTCTTCAAAGTTTTTACATACTCCAAAAAAGAATATATTCTAGAAATACTTAAATCAAATATTTGCAATTTGCATACAGCTGTACAGCTACAGGTCAACATATAAATAAAGCTTAAAATGAAATCTGCTATGCATATTTCAACGTATCATGTCAGAGCATAATTTCTTAAATGACCAAGACCACGTGCTCGTGCGAGCTAAATCATATTTTTATTCATTTTAATCGTTTCATTGAATGAGTCACTTTAGTATTGAAATACTTTGTCTCGCATTGATTGTTTTAGAAAACTATCACATTTCCTATTTATTTCATTTCGTATAATCGGGTGCTCAAAATGACATTCTTCTAGGTTTATTGGCTGTAATCATTAACTTATTGTTTTTAATCAGAGCTTTTGTAAATGTGATGGCAATGCGCTTCTAAAATTTGATTTTTTGAGATGTTCGTGCAGATAATAAAATTTCAACTTTTCGCTCACATATTGTTTTATTTTTCCTCTTCATTTTTTAATTTTTTTTATTTATTTTTCGACTACGGATTTTTGTTGACGCCACAAACCTCATTCCCAAAATAGCAACATGTTCTGACATAATAACCAGAAATGATAAAGAACATTGTCATGGTATCTTTAAAATCTAGAATATTTTAAAAAAAGGTGACATTCTTCCACATTTTGTACCAGTAAGGCATTTTAATAGCAGAATATTTTGTATATATTATTTGTATTAGCATTTAAATACTGTATTGACATTTAAATAGACACATTTTAATAAATTTTGGTAAATAAATGCATTTTTATTGGTCTTGAAGATATATAAAGCAAACTTAAACTTTGTAAATAAATAAATTAGGGTTTTTATTTAAGGAATATTTTTGATATATATTTTCAATGGATGAATTTTAATTCTAGATATAATTTTACTGTTATCTGTGAATTATTTCTTTTTTCAGATCTCTTACTTATTTCAAATACACAGATACGCAATAAATATCTAAATCAAATGTTTGCGAATTGCATACAGATGAGCAACTATAGATCAGAAATATAAAAAGGAAAGGCCTACTGTATTGTCATCATATTTTCAAAAATTTCCGTATACTGAAAAAAAAATTAAGGCATTTTTTTTCGGTAAATAAATGCCTTTTTGGAGCCTTAAAGATATATAAAGCAAACTTGCATTTCGTTTCTAAATAAATAATAAATCTTTGTAAGTTTCTAATTTTTTTATTAAAAAATATTTCATTATTTTAACAACTCCCATGAAGCCTCCAAATAATCTTTTTCCACTATAAATTTCAATAAAATATTCTGTAACTTATTCAGTTAAAATGAGAGTTATTAATTGCACTGAAATCTTAGTTCCAGAATTAATACTTATTTACGTACAATTGAAGGGGTATAATTTACAACTCTCAAGCATTAAGCATATTTTTTTTTGTGAAAGAATTGCAGCTGAGTACCTTCTAAACATACTAATTTTTAAATGGTCAGAATCTTCGCAAGTAGCATTGTAAGGTATCAATGCCGAGGTGCAGTTATCCTCACAGTTAACAAAGTATACAATTTTCCATGCATTCTAGAATTTGTCATACACATTACTAATACCACCATCAATTTAAGATTTTAGTGTGAAGGCATAATTTACAAAATACACGCAGTCTACAACTTGTCATGCACATTCCTAGTGCCACCAATAATCTAAGGTATCGAGGTTAAGGCATAGTTAACACAGTCTACAATCTTCCACCTAGGCAAAAATTTGTGACGCACACTTGTAGTGTCAGTAGCAATCTTAAGTCCCAATGTCCAGGCACAGTTATACTCACAGTACAGTGAAGTCTACAATCTTCCACTCGACATAGAAATGGTTGACAAAGTTCCAAATATTCCACCCAGTCTAGAATTAGTCGTTCACACTCCTAGTGTACAGTTGCAATCTAAAGTATCAATGTGCAGGCACAGTTATCCTCACGGCCAACAAAGCTACAATCTTTCACGAAATGTAGAATTAGTTGTTCACACTCTCAGTCTAAGTAGCAATTTAAAGTATTGATGTCAAAGCACAGGTATACTCACAGTTAACAAAGTTTAAAATTTTCCACCCAGTGAAGAATTTGTTGCGCATACTCCCATGCCCATCTAAAATACCAATGTCCAGGCACAGTTATGATTGCAGTTAACAAAGTCTATAATCTTCCACCCAGTCCAAAGTTAGTCGTTCTTATTTCTAGCGTCAGTAGCAATCTAAAGTATCGATGTGCAGGCATAATTATCCTCACAGTTAACAAAGTCTGCAATCTTCCACCCAGTCTAGAATTTTTCATGCTTATTCCTAGTGACAGTAGCAATCTGAAGTATCGATCATCTGAAACAGTTATCCTTGCAATTGATAAAGTCATAAAGTCTAAAATTTTCCTCGTAGTCTAAAATTTGTCACGAACACTTCTGGTGCCACCACCAATCACAGCTATCGATGTCAAACCAGAATTAACAGCGTCTACAAGCTTCCACGCATTCTAGAATTTATCACGCACGCTTTTAAGAACACTTGGCGGTTTAGGATTCCAAAGCTCATATGTACGTTTGTACTGCATCTGGAAAATGTACTCGAATGCAAAAAGCAAACCTATCCCATCAGCTGGTGTTTGCTAATATAATATACTACGTTTTTTTTAATTTTATCATTTTTTTCTTTAAAATTAAGTTTTAACTTTACAATAAATGAAGCATTATATGAGCAGTTCAGCTTTTACGTGGAGTTCATACATGGTTAATCAATGTCGTACATATAAAAGGATTCATCTCCAAAGGACTTCTATAAAAATTAATGCAATATGGTGTTTCCTTCTTAAAAGAAATTACATATCTAAAACGTATTAAAATCTAAAAGGCGGTTCTTGAATTTGGAAAGCTGGAACTAAGTTGTCTGTACGTGACATATACTGACACAATATTATATAAGCTTTTGGTTCATAGTATATAAAAGAAAATAGAATATGAATTCGCATTTTATTGATTGTACTAAAATTTGATATAGACTTCAACTTTTCACCAATGTGCACAATGGGAAATTTCGTCTCTTGAGGACTTTATTTTTTAAGTAAGTATATTTAAGCATACTAAATATACACGATAACAAATTTTCTTTTAAATGGAATAATTAAGCCAACATTAGGAATAAAAATAAAGCTTTATTAAAAAGTGCTAAAACTTATTAAACTACCACTTAGTTCATTTTAAATCAATGTGTTCACATGGTTGTGGATAAACAATCAGGCAAATTTCCTACTAACAGAATATTGTTCTTCCAAATTTGATCATAATACATTAATTGAATATAGACATTAATTATGATTAATGATGATTTAAATTATTTTTCATAGTAGATTGTCTTCAGTATTAGATTTTTATGAATAATTAAATAACAAATAATCAGATCACAAAAAATAGAAAATGATTAGAAAATCGAAAATAGCTCCATTTAGATAATAAAATCCGTTATTTATCAGACGAACAATTTTGTGTTTTTAAAATCCCTTAGTCATTAAACTTATTTTATCCTCTATCGTCAATAAAAATGTCCATCTATCAAAAATAAAGTTTCCTTTTTCATAAACAATTAAGGGTTTTAGTTATTTTAAACTTTATTATTTTTGATCAAACATAAATCTTGATTAATGTTGAGTAAAGTATACTTGAGATAAAAGCTTTAAAAGATTATTAAACCTTAGTAAAATTCGATTTAGTTGATATATTAAGAACAATAACATTATAAAGAAAAATTTAAAATCCTTAATTTGTTTATTAGAAACAAGACTATTTGCTTCCATTAAGAATTTAAAAAGGTGTCCAAACAACTATTTTACTAATTATCGTTAGTGGTCTATTGAGTGTTTGGTCCAAAGGTTAAAATCCGCTCTAAATTCTCAAATAGAATTAAATCTTACAATTGAAAGGAGAATTTAAGCTTTTAAAACCCATTTAGAAATCAAATAAAAAACATTTCTCCAAAATAGAGAGTAAGAAACAAGTAAATCCATTATGAGGTAAGATATTATTTCAAATTCACTTCAATTCTTAGTCAAAATCGGTGAAATACTGCTTATTGAAGTAACTATAATTTAACAAATAATTCAAAATTTGTTGCAAAACATATAATATTAAATTTAAAAAAAAATATCATAAAAAAGAAAACTAAACAGTGTTCTAAAAATATTTATATTATTGAAACTCATCGATATTATTGCATAGATGATAAAATATTATATAAGGCGGTAAAAATAAAAAAAATCGTTTGCATTTCAAAATATTTGAAAAAAAGATAATTGTCGTTTTCATTTATTCTCCCATCAAATAAAAAGATAGAATTAATATAATATATTTTGCACTTATAAATATTTTATTTATTGTTAATGATAAGGCTATATCCGTTTGTTTTTAATACAGTATTTTCTAAGTAATGTGACTAACATCAGACAAGAAAGGCAATTTCAGAAATAAATTTGGTTTATTTTAAAAGATGAAATAAAACCCAAGTAAAACTCAATTTGTGGCGTCCAGACGTCATTTCATAATGCAATCACAGCTTATAATTTTTGGAATTTTTTAAAAACTAATTTTCAAAAAATGATATTATAAATATTTCTGATTCTTTATTTTATACTAGTTGCATTTGATAACCAGTCAGTAATAATTATTGATAAAATATTCAATTAACCTATTTTATAACTTGTTTTCATTGTAGATATTTCAGCAAAACATTCTTAATTCCCAAATTTTGATAGCCATATTATTCACTTATACTATTACGTAAACCTTAAACCATTCAGATCCTTGTACAATGCATCTCTCTCTAATTTTCCGTAAGGTCACGTACGGAAAATCACTCAAGCATCCGTAAAAATCACTTTTAAATTAACATGAAAATGATAAAACTGCAATTAATAAAAAAAAACGTTTTCTTTTAGTAAGTATATGCACGTCTTTTTGATAGAAAAAAATATGAAAAATGAAAGCAGAGTCATTCAGAGTCAGAGTCATCATTGAACTCTTGTGTGCACTAAAATGTGGATAAATATTGCAATTTCATCAATATTTTTTAAAATGTTGATGACATTTATAAAATGAGGAATAAACCAACATATTATAAAAAATGTGAGAAAAGAAAACAGAGTCGCTCGACATTGAAGTCTTATGTGCACTAAAGAACAATCTTTATAATTTATACCTCAAAGAATTATTCAACAAAAATTCATGGTTTCGATGCAATATTCTTGCTTTTGTTTCATTTTCAAACGGTTATAAATCATACCAATAATCATATTTTATTTTTATCGGTACATAAATATATTTTATGAATTAATAAATTTAAATTTTAAACATTGCTCTGGTTATAAGGATAAAAATTTTACAAAATATTCTTGACACTTCAACGTTTAAATGAATAAATATACTTATCCATCTCCCGCATTTAAATCAAATCGATTTGTTAAGTTTTGAATAATGGAATATTAGAACTATCTATAATATCATAATATAAGCAAGTTACTCTTGAGAAACTCTAGGAGTTGATTGACTTGTTTCAGATATCAGATGAAAAGTTGTAAAGTCATCCATTTTTATAGAATAGTGACATTGAAATTATCAAAAATCAGTTCGCTTTAATGATTTATTTTGTTGATTGAAATGCAACTTTTTTATTATATTGGAATCTATGAAATATTTTTTTAGATATTAGCGTCATTGGAACGTTTTGTTGAATATAATTTGCAGGGCAGAAGATATATGTAAAAGTTTACAATTCTATTTTACATAAAATATAATTGTTTATTTCAGTTAGATTGTTTATTAACAAATGTATGTCTATCACAAAAAGTTTTCAAATTAACTCTTGGGCTCCATTTAAAGCAGAAAACTTCTACTTTATAAACCATAATTACTTTAAATAAGATTGTTTAATTGAATTAGTAATATAGGTATTGTAAAAGATGATAGGAAAAGATTCCTTCCATTTACTTACAAAAAAGTTTTAAAAAAATGTGAGAACAAGATGTTGTTTTGGTTAGGAGGTTTTATATATATATATATATATAATTATTATCAAAATTAGAAATAGTTTTAAAATTCGGTTATTTGCAGTTAAAAATTCGATTTTCTAATGTTTGGTAAACTTCATAATATAAATCAGTTTATAGACGTTGGGCAGACGAATTTTTTTTCAGACAGTTTATACTTGCTACAATTCTTTTTATCAAATAAAATTTTATTAAAAGTAAAATAAAAAATGTAATAAAAAATTAAATAAAATAGAAAATGCAAATGATTTTTTTCTTTGATAAACAAATTTTTATTCATATTATTCTGTTCTTTTAAATAATAGCTGCTGATTAAATGTAAACCTTCTGGAATATGGCGATGTATATATGCTGTTAAAAGAATAAATAAATCCATGGAATTCTAAAATATTCCGAGTATTATTTTAGTTTTTAAGAATTTAATAATCTGATTTGAAAATACTTTTCGATATTAATGTCTAATTTTTTTTTCTCGAATTACTTAACGAGATGTTGCCAAAATATGAAATATGTTTTTTTTTTTTTTAAATCAAGCAAAAGAGGGAAAATTATTCTAGAAAATTCGGTAAATCAGGGGGAAAAATAGGAAAAAAGTTCACATTTAAAACTGCTAGTGACAAAAAAAAATCATAATAATGGTTTATTTCTCATTATCTTCAACTGATATAAATGAGTGGATAACCTCTATATAGTAAAATATATATACATTAAATTTAATTGAGTTAATAATAAATCAGTTTTAAATGCAGTAGAAAAATTTTCCAAGCTTCCGTTTATTTTTAAAAATATATATTTTATATCATACAGCCACGAGATAAAAATTAAATATATATATATATATATATAATTCGGAATGATAGTTAACTTCTTTTTAAAAATTAAATCTTATTCCAATATGATGGCAACGTGTTGATAAAAGTTTTTTTATCCCATTAACGTGTTAAAAAATTTTCGAGATTTAATTTGCAATAATAGTCAATTTATTTTTTAATTAGTAAATGTGATGGCAACACGGGCAATAAAAGCTAACTTTTTGAAATGCGCGTGCAAGTGAAAATTTATTTATATTTTATGCGAAAAAAATGTGTTGATAAATATGCTTCAACTTTATTTTTTAAAAATTCGTTAAAACTAAAAATATTATTTTTAGGTCCAAATATTAGTATCTATGAAAAGTCCTTTTTTTAAATTTTCCAACTTGATTCTAAAATCGTATTTATACGATATTTACGGAAGTTGTCACAAAAAATGTCGAAATTTATTTTAATTTTTAATTAATTAAATTATAATTAAAAATTCGAAAAAAAACACCAATGTGCACATTTTTTTTTCCAAGTTATACATGTACCAAATTTGGTAGCTGTAGGTGGAACAACTCACACTCGCCCACATTAAACTTCATTATGAGTATATTTATAGATATAGATTTACTTAGGTTTCTTCAAACTATTAAATATCAATAGATATGCATATAACATGTTTCGAAGTAAGGAAAAATAGTATGTATAGTATTACTTTTTCAAAATAACAATATGGATAATTTAAGAATAGTTCAAATTTTTTCCTGATAGAATGAAATACTGAAAATCAAGCTAAGAGTTCGATTATTGAAAAGAATAAAAACATTTTTAATATTTTTAATGAAAAGAAAAATAAAAAAGCTAATTAAAAATACTAAATAGTTTACCAAAATGAAAAGCAATATTATTCCATTTCGTTTTAAAAATATATCAACAACAAGTCACCTAGTTTTTGGTATTTACTTCTTTAGCGTTTTGTTATTCCAAAGACTAATGAATTAGGTCGGGATAGCTTGGGTGGTAGACAGTTGCATCCACATCCCAAGAAAAGCGAGTTCGAACCCGCCAGCCAAAGACTATCCGAGTTTGTGTCGTGGCTAGCACATGTTAAATCTATTGTGGTCACAAAGTCTTCCATGTCGATAGTAATACCACTGGGGTTACTGGGGTCAGAGGTGATCGTTTTCTGTTCCAAATGTAAATTACAATACGTGGATCAAAGAATGAATGAATTGCATGAATGAAGTACGAACCGTAAAAAGGGTTTGTAACGTGGGTTAGCTAAAAATCAGACTTCTACCCTTGATTGCTCAGAATTCCATACCCTCAGAAGCTGTCCCCCCCGGGGCACATCGTAATTGAGGATGAGATACTTCCGGTATGGTGGTTGGATCTCGCCATTTAGAGGGTACACTAATAGGTGGGGGGCAGGCTCCTCCCATCGATGACGGGACGTACTTCCTTTCGGGAGGGTTGTACCGTGACTGGTAATGGCCATTAGGACTCAACTCCAGTTCCTGCTAATTGCTGTTGTGGCGGTAAGGTTATTCAGGGCTGATGGTTAATCCGTGTGCCTTCGTGGAGGGTTGGGGAATCTAACTATGACCTACCTTTAGAAGCTGCTGTATCGGTTCCTTTCGTTGTAAAGTGGAACAGGAGAACAACAACAAAGACTACAAAGATTTTTACATGATTGCCCAGAAAATTGGTCAAACTTTATAAAAAAATTTGAAAATCATAAGTAAGTAAAACCAAGTGCCTTTTAGGTTTTTTCTAAAAATAAAAATAGTATTAAGGTTGTTCTTCACAACCCTAAGAAGTGTAAGCTTCCTTATTTGATTATTCTTTTCTTCGGCTCCGACAAGACTAGTGTAGACAGGTTTTGCGGGACACCTAAGTGGGGTTGCCAGACGGCATTGATTTAATAACCAATTCCTCAACTGAACTCTTTAGAAGTGTGTGAAATGCCAACCAGATTTCGGTTAAGGTTCGACAGCAGTCAATGAATTGATCCCTTAACAACAATTCATTCAATACTGGAAATGAACCTTTCGATTACAAGTACTCTGGTATTTATGCCATGCTAGTGTTACAGTTTAAATTCGATAACACCTTGCCATGGACAAGGCATGCTAACGGCCGTTGGGGATTTTAAGTAGAATGAGCGTCTCTAGTTTTTGAAGTGGCTCCATCTAGGATGAATTGTACGGCATAGCTACACACTCATCACATTCGCTTGCAGGTTTTGACCAAGATAATAAGGAGTTGTATTTAGACGTATTTATAGTTGATTTATTGTTCCACAAGGTGTAAAAAATTGAAACTGATATTCCAGTAATTTTATTTTGTAACTGATAATCCAGCAATTTAAAATAAATTTACATAAAAATATTTTTTGATGAAATTAAAAATACTATTTTAAAAGTATAAAAAAACAGCTCGGAATTGGTCTTATGTGCAGTACAGAATATCATTGAAGATTTATACAGCATATTGTCCATGATTTATAAAAATCTCAAGGATTTATTGAATAAAAATTTCGCTGTTTCATCATAAAAATCAAACTTTTAGTTTTAATTTCGAAAGGATTCAAATACCATAAATAACAATATTTAGTTTCTTGAGGTCAACCAATATATTTCAGAAAACATGTTAACATAATTTTATACATTTTTTTTTTGTTTTAAGGAAACATATTCTGCCAAATATTTATGATATTCTAAGTTTTCAGTTAAGAAAAGAAAACATTTCTGCATTTTGAGTTCAAATCTGATTAGTTGTTGTTTTGAATTTCACAGTTTTGTGACAATTACTATTTCCAAAATCTTAAACTAATTAGACTAAACTAGGAGTCCCGTGTTTGAGTCCCGGTTTGGGCATGGTTGTTTTTCTGTGTACTTATCTTTGAAATGTATGACTGTGGCCTAGGGTAAAAAGGGGCTGTATAACCAAATGTGGTAAGTGTGTGCCTTGATCGTATTCTTGGCCCTATTTGGCGCTACTTCAGAAACAAGAGACGCTCCTTTCAGCTTAAATCTGCTGCTGTATCAGCAGGGGCCTTGTCCAAAGGCAAGTGCCATGAGTAACAACAGCAACAATAGCCTTGGAGAGATTTTGTACGTGGTTTAGATTATTTAATTTGTCTAGAGGGAGGATCTAAAATCGTATACTTCCATAATATAGTACAATTTTAAAATTTTCAAAAATATCTCATTTTTTTTGTTTAAAACTTCTTACTTTTCTCTTCCAGGTAGTTCGATGTAAATACTAGATATATTGGGTCTGAGTAGCCTGGTTGCTAGGGCGCTGGCTTCGCATCCCTTAGGCTTCGAGTTTGAACCCGTTAGTCGAAGACTCTACGTGTGTGCGTGTTCTGGTGCACTTTAAAACCGCTGTGGAAATAAATTCCTCTATATAGAGAATAATACCACTGGTGGTACTGGGTCAGAGATGTTCGTCCTCTTTTCCAGACCTAAATTGCTATCTGTGGATGAATGAATTAAGTCAGCCCCTTAAAACGGGTCTGTGACATGTGTGAGCTAGAAGTCAGACTTATGTCCTTGATACTCAGTGGTCTATACCCTTAGAAGCTGCTGCACCCCTCCTTCCGTTGTAAAGCAGAACGCGTGAACAACAACAGGGTATATTTTTTCAGATAAATCATTTATACAAAACTTCATGTCTCTGAATGTTTGAAATTCCCAGAAATTAAAGGCGTTATTCTAATTAACTATATGCTCTCTTAAAGTGCATATGAGCTTTCTAATGAAAATAAGAACTGTTAAATTTTAAATTGAATTAATGAAGTCCGCCCTATAAAATGGGTTTGGGACGTGTGTGAGATATAAGTCAGATTTCGGATCTCAGTGCATATGAGCTTTCAAATGAAAATAAGAACCATGACATTTCAAATTTTTATATGCTAATTAATATTATTAATATGTAATTTATTTATTATACGTTAATAAATTAAAGCAGATGATTAAAAGTGAGGATCTTCAGAGCAGCAATTTAATCTATTTTTAGAAATCAGTCAAAAAAAATTTCTAAAATAACTTACAACATTCAGAAGAAATTTGTATAAATTTTATATTAATATTGTTCCGCAAAATCTCACAATGAGAAAATGCATACTTGTCTAGGAAAGCATGCAATAAATATATGCTTCACAAGCTGCAAATACTAAGTGAGTTAACTCTTTTAAATTCGTTAATTTCGGGTAGCAGCAATACTATGCAGATAAAAAAGAAAAGACACTTTCTCAATCTAACTAATGAAACACGTTCTTCGAACTGTTCTGATTCTCCTTCTTAATCAATGCCTTAATTGGTGCCATACTAAAGTGGCAAATACAGAAACCTCGCACTCGTTTAGGACGTGTGGAACTATCTCCAATATTCTCAGGTCTACTACACATTTTAAAGAGTATTAAAAACCGTTATTGACCTTATTACATCGTCTATATACCTTCATCTCCAAATTAGTCAAAAAGGACGATCTTCTGTTGTAAATCTCCTTAGAACGGCCTTTTCTCGCTGACGCGCAAATCTTTTACAGTTAATTTTATACAATGAAACTATTTACAAATATGTACAATATTTACATCTAAATTACACAAAATTCATAAAAATACCATTAAAAAAAGAAGAAAAATTCATTTTGAAACGGCATGTTTTTTTTATATAATGATATTTTCTTGGAAATTATCGCCAAAAATTGTGGTTAATTTTGATTACCCAGGTATCCAATTTGAATTTTTTAAAAATGCACATGAATGAGTTCCAATCTATATACATGTCAACATTGGTAACTTTAAACCGTATGGAATAATCTGTAGAGCGACAACACATGCATATACATTGAACTTTATTATTAATAGAGATAAAAAAAAATACATTCCACAAAATTTCAAATATACCAATGCATCAAAGAGAGTTCTGAGAAAAGTTAAGGGATAAATTTTCAATAAAAGAGAAACATGCTTTTTTTCTTCAATATAAAAAGAAATTATTTCCGAAAAATTAAAATTATAGTAAATAAAAGCAGAAAAGATTTTAAGAAAGATAACTGTATAACTATTTATAAAAAATATTTATAAAATACTGTCAACTTCTTATCTTAAAATATTTCATGAGATCGAATTTTATATTTATATTGCATTTTATTTATCTTTCGCAAAGACATCAGGATCATAATGTTCAAAACCCTTTTTTCCATACAACTATCGTCATTTGTTTGATTTTAAACTAAGACAGCCCCTTTCACAGATTTTTATCCCTCATATCTAATTTAAGACAAATATTTGAACAAAGAAAATGCGAGAAGTGCTTTTAAATCTCATAATCTCTTTCCCAGGTCGTTTCGAAAATTGAAGAGAATTAGTTTGACAGTTTAAAAATGGTGCCCCATATCGATGTTTATGGATAATCGGCTGGGGTTAAATTTGACAATGATAAATGTATTTTCGAAAACTTGTCTCCTTTGGAATATTTCTTTTTATATTTATTTGTTCGGTGTGTGAAAAGGAGTATTCGAATATTTTTATAAAAGGAGCTATTTTTCTATGCTCTCTGCTTTAATGCTGAAAAAAAATATATTATTGAGAATCTTTTAATACATTTTATTCCAACTAAGGACTTTTATTAGAATTAATTATTTTATAGAACCTTTCCTGATGTTTTATTTTTTTAATTCTTGAACGTAAATTATCAACTTTTACAAACTGTTTATAATGGTATTCAGTTAGTGAGCAACAAATGGTTTACTCAAAAATAACATGCTTAAAACAAGTATGTTTTTATATTTTAACGTAATAATATTTATTAAATAAGAATGAAAAGCAACAAAAATAAACTTTAACCAATAACCAAAACGAAATCGAAGACGAAAATTAACTATGAGTGTCGATTTATTGTACAGCAATTTATTTTGAGTTTTAATAAAAGTAGAATTGTAACAGAATTTCTTTTTTTTATGTGAGTAAGCTTGAGAGTGAAAATACTAAATGTAAATAAAACTGTCGATTCAATCTAAATTAATCCATTCTGCTTTCATTTCTGAAGATGAAGCTTCAGCTACTAAACAAAGGATAATAAACAACCTTCTGATAGCCACAACTATTTTTCCATTAAGGAGTAATTCATTTAGGGAACCGAAAACAGTTTATTCCAAAAAGTTATGCATTCAACAATTATTTTAATGAGTGAGAATACGTCGGTATTTATAGAAATATTAGCAAAAATTACGAAGATGAAAACAAATGAAAAGCAACAAAAATAAGTATCAACCAGAAACTGAAACTAAAACGAAAATTAGTTGTAGTGCTCTTCATCTTGAACCATTATTCATGTTCACGTACTGATATATCGATATTTTCTCGGAAGCTGACATAAAATAATGATTTTTCAAAAATATCGATTTTTTTCACTAAATTCAAAATCAGCTGCTGGCAATAAATCAAAATTGCAAAATTCAATTCCAGAAAAGTGATTTTTTTCACCCATTTCCTACAAATTTTAAATATATTTGCACTGTTCTTCCAATATTACAATAATTCTCATCCCGTACCACATATATAACGTACAAAGTTTTTTGTAGCTTAAATGATATTTCTATAATTGTATAATATCGCTGTATGTTGAATAATGTTGTTGAATATTGAAAAAATATTGTTCAATATTGAATAATATTTTTGAATATAAAATAATATTTTTGCTTTTTAAATAATATTGTTAAATGCAGAAAAGACATTGTTGAAAATTTAATAATACAGTGCAATATTGTTTAGAATAATATAGTTTATTATTAAAAAATACTGTTTAAAATGTACGAATATTGTATAATATTGTTAAATGTAGTACAATATTGATGAATGTATAATATTCATCAATATTGTTAAATATAGGACAATATTAATCAATATAGTATTGTAAAGAAGTCTTGAAACTTGTCTCCCTTTGAAAAGACACAAGTGCGAACATTGTTACTTCTGGCCAGTTGCATTTCTTGCGCATTGTGTTTCTCCAGCTGTGATATTACCCTTTGGACTTGATGGGAGTCAGATAATGGAAAACACATGCGATGGCGGCCCTTTTAAGAATGGAACTCTAGCAAACCCCTAGATGGGACTATTTCTTCTACGAACAGCCCAAGCTGGGATAAAGTTCCAATAATGAACAACATAAGCGTTTTGCGACCCATTGAAGAAAGAAGGGCTAAAACCTCCATATGCGAATATTTGTGTATTGTGAAGGTTCTGATAAGATGGTGGATGTTTTGAAAATATTCCAAAGGTTGACGGCCGACCAATGGGAGTATTTCTGAAGAATTATTGGATAATAGGTATCTTCAGCGTGCCAATGCGAGCCTGAGAGGCGGAACTTCACCAATGTTAAAATGGAAGGTTTTGAAGAAGCAGGAGGAGAAACTGATCCGTTAAACAAGACAAACTGATCCGGTAGACGGGACCAGCTGATCTGGCTAGAGACTGGACGAGATCTGATACGACAACGAGACGAGCTGTGAGCAGAGCTAGAATTGAAGAGATACCACATGATCTCGAGTTTATTGAAAGAATCTACCGGAAGTAATCCGTAGATCTCTGGAGCTACACGAAGTAGCTGAATACACAGACAGCCTGTGATTTCTCGGTATTAGATGTTGAACTGACAACCCAGTTGTAAATATTTCCGAGCATTTAACCAAGAGGACGTGTTGTTGTTTTTGTTATTTTATAAAGCTGTAAATAAAACCTTTGTGTTTAAAACGCTACCATTTTATTTGATCGACCAGGAACAAGTCATTACAGTATTGTTAAATATTTAACAATATTAATGAATATTGTATAATATTGCTAAATATAGGACAATATTGAGGAATATTGTTTAATTTTTGCTGAATATCGAATATTGCTGCACAATATTATACAACATTGGCAGAGAACTTGAGGTGACAAATCATTAGAACAAAATGATGATCTTAAATGACAACCGTCGTTTTGAATGTCTACGTCAATAATAGAATGAGAGAGTTGTGGAAAAATAATTTTAGATTATAACTGTGCCCCCCTTTTAACTAATCCAACCAAATCATGAGGTACCAACTTGAGGAAGCCCTCAAATTCGAGATTTTATATGAATGATTAAAATGCACTCTGTTCCAGAATTTATTTAAAATTATCTAAAAGAAAGTGATATTCCACTGTTCACAAAGACAATGAATTAATCACTAAGAAAAGGTGACTTTATTTGGAATATCATCGCAAGAAGCTGCGATCAGGTTTGGATTTGATACCTCAAGTCTGATTGTGGCGTTATGATGTCAAGAAGCTAACTTCATTAGTATGGCTCATTCACATTATAAATAGAACATGTATAAGTATATTAAATCAATATGTTTTAATGTCTACGCTGTTAGCACAGTTGTAAAACTGTTGATACTCTATTTAATTTAAATGAATGGCAATGGATATTCTGAGAGAACAAGTTAGTCATCTCCAAAGCAGTAAAAATTAAAACACATATTTTCATTAGAGAATTAAAAAAAATTAAAATATTTTCTGATGTTCCTACTTTAAATTTGCAATAAAAAATAAATAATTATCTGAAACAACTTTTTATTGATAAACAGATTTAGTACAACCATTTTTTTCGATGTTTCAAAAAATGTAGTGTTTCTTATTTTTTTTCCCATTTTTTTATTTCATTTGTCAAAATAGGATCATTTGGTCCTTAAGGTAAACAAAAATGCTTTTTTTTGCAATGATTTTTTTCTTTTTATTTGAGTTTGTTTTTTTAGAACTGTATAAATAAATAAATTGAATATCTCTATTTTTAATTTATCATAGTTAATTAATTCATCCTTAGCAAATAACAAATATATTAGCTTTTTCGTTTTTCAAAACATGTTAAATTATTGAAACTGTTTATAAATATCTTAAGCAGCTTAAAATTTATATGTTTACAAGACTAATATATATGCTTTTTTATTTTCTATTCCTTGGGTATAAGTTTTTATTCATAGTTGCAAATTGATTCTTTGAAGGTTTGTTACATCGTGAGTCAAATTCTCTCAAATATTAACTGTGTCGTTTTTCAAAGCATGTGAAATTATTAAAACTGTTTACAAATATCTTAAGCTGTGTAAAATTTACACATTTCTGGACTAATATATGTATTTTTCATTTTATATCCATTGGGTATAAATTTTTATTCATAATTGCAAATAATTTCTTTGAAAGCTTGTTACATCCTGAGTCAACTTCTCTAGATACTATTAATTTTTTTCTTTGTTTCTCTTTTAAAGTTTGCTCAATAAATAACCATGAAATGATATCTAATAAATATTAGTTTATAAATAATAAAAGCCCTTCTATAAGTATTTAAATAAATATAAAACCAATCTATTTTATTTGATAGACAAATGTGAGTAGCTTTCCTTTAATCAATCAATTCAAAACACTTATTCTATTTTTTAGGTTTGTTACATTGTGAGTCAACTTTTCTAGTTATGGTTAAAAATTTTCTTTCTTTCTTTTTCAAAGTTTTCTTAATAAATAATCATGAAATGATATCTAATCAAAATAAATTTATCATGAATTAAAGCTTTTCTATAAATATTGAAATAAAAATAATGTCAATAAATTTAATTTCATAGACAAATGTAAATGGCTTTTCTTAAATCAATCAATTCAAAACACTTATTCTATTTTTTAGTCCTCGAAATAGCCTCTTGTGATTGCTGAAAAAAAGGTGAAAAATCTTAATCCCTAGTAGCACACAAACATTGAACAATAGTGAACAATATTCACAATATTGTTTAATATTTTAAAATATCGCACAATATTGTACAATATTATACAACAGGATGTGCTACCTGAGAAGTACTTATAAAAAATTAAAATCATAATGTACTTGAAAAGAACATCATATCTGCAATAAAAGAATACATATACCTTCCAAACTTCTATTGAAATGTAAAAGACGATAAGAATTTAGATAATATCTGCTAAATATTTATTAATTCGCCTTGAAAGCATAAAGAACCAATCAATGTTGTCAGTTTGTTCCATTATAATTGTATTTCAATTTACTAAATGTCGATATTGAAATGAAACTCATATGTGTGCTGAAATGTCTGGACATTGTGTCTACAACGTGTCAAAACTTCCTCTCTGGAATGTAGTGGTAATGAATTATTGTCATGATAATGTAGAATGACTAATGACCTAATTGTTCAAGGGCCTGTCATCAAAATATGTTCTCTACGGAATAATGGTTTGACATTTCAGTTTTACACACTCATTTCTACGATTCATTTGAATTCAAGTGCATCAAAATATTGAAATACCCACGTTTCTCTTTCAAAGAAAAGAAAAATACAGCACATTCCCTTAACTGCAATGGAAACACATATTCTTAAAGGTTTAATATTCAAAAAAAAAATACCCCTATTAATGTGTTATTATCAAGCAAGCATAAGAAATGATATCCTTTCATTTTATCGAATAACCTAAAATCGGTTTTCTAAGCGTTCTCAAAATAAACCACTTTCTTCCCTCAAACCATTCGGAAGAGCGTCTCAAATAAACTAAGTATCCACTTCAGGTAATAAATTATATCCCACTGAATGACAATTAAAAGAAATTTCGCGGTGATATCCAAGTATCAGAAATATCCGAACGGATTTCCTTCAACGGATGTTTCAGACATTTCACTATTGGTACAATTAAAGGTTTCCGAAGTTTTATTTTAAGATGCATTGATGATACCATATAAAGTATGCAAGTAATTGGCACATACCTCATTTCCACTTACATTTTACATTGATCCCAACTCAATATAACCGCATGGAATCCCTCCTTAATACCACATTCAGGAGAGCATCTCAAACAAACTAAGCATCTATTTCAGGTAATCAAATCTATCTCACTTAACTAGAAGTAAAAAGAATTTCGCGATAATATCAACGCATCAAAAACATCCGCTGCAGTTTCCTTTAACAGTTCTTTGTGGCTTTTCAATATTGGCACAATTAATGGTCTTTGGATTTTTATTTTAATATACATTGATATCATAAAAAATATGAAGATAATTGACAGACGCCTTCACACTCCTACTTGCGTTGATCCTAACATAATAAAACTACAGTGAGTTCCTTCAATTTCACTCTAGGATATCCAGAACTTAGTTAATTGTACTGATGACAAGAGAGTGGTAAGGAGAAAGCATGGGCAATTATTCTTGCGCCGTCATCAGTTTTCCTTGTTGAAGTCTTTTTCCTTCATTGGCAGCGGATAACTCAAAACGTTACCCTTATTTATGTAGTTAGTACCTGGTATATTACCAGTATCATTACTACACCAGGGTGGAGAGCAAACCACCATATTCTTATCATGGTCACACTTGCAGATACTTTTGATGGAAATTCCGTACTGATATAAAGTGGTCTATGCCTAAGGAACATAAATGTAGCATACTGTTAAGTTTTTAGCGTTCTGATTAAATGAACTTTATTTGAGGACAGTAAAAACAAATCTATTCACAGATATTTACAGGATGACTTGATAAAGTAAAACTTCAGTTTAACACAATCCAGCAATAAACATTCGCTAACAGCGTAAATTCAAGCCTTACGCACAATAAACTCAGACTGCAAAACAGATATCGTATAGCACAGCAAACAGTAAATCCCAGTGAGCTCAATAATACAATGTTTATAGCAAACGTAAACACAGCTCACTAATAACAAGCGAGAAAAGTAATCCACTAGTCCATCGAGTCACTTCCCTTCCGAGAGGAAACTGCCGAAACTACGGCAACCAATCCCTTATATAGCCGAGCAAGCACGCACCGAAAAGCACGCGGACCTTCATGTAAGATCCAGCGGATCCCCGACTATTCCTTTTGCCAAACCAATGCGGCAGGTGCGAAGCTTCTCGTCAAAAGTCGCCAATTTCGGCATGCTTCCGAGGTTCTCGCCCACTTGTAACAATACAATAATAGCATCATTTATGTTAACTGAACTAAGGTTAACAATGGTTAAGATACATGTGTTTTCTGTGCATGAAAGTACTTTCTTTGACCAAAGTTGGACTTGTCAGTGTGACATCCAGGAAGGTTCTATAAATCACATGATCAAAGCCTGTGCACTATGGCAAAAAAAAAAAAAAAAAAAAAAAAAAACTCTCAGATGTTCAAGAAACTGGATGTCATTTGAAGTGAAAGAATTCATAAAAATTCCAGTCATTAAATCTCCAATTAAGTGCATTTTGTTAAGTCTTTTGTATTTAGCTCTCTTCTAATGTACAAAGTTAACTTTCATTCAATGTATGTTAAGCAGTTTTAATGTTTTTCAAATATGTAATGTTTTTTTTTTCTAATCTTTTTCTGTAGCGATACGAATTTTGTCAAGAGAGTTCTTCATTGTTTGCAAAGGTCCAATTCCATCAAATGTAGTTTGCTCCTTCGTGTTAGATGGGGTTGCTCTTAGGGGACCTTATAAAGTGCCTCGTATGACCTCTAGTTAGGTGAGGGATATCATTCAGTATTTAATAGTAATATTCCTTTACAGGAATGCTATTATTAAATACTGAAGTAGACATCGAGTGGTCTATAATTAGAATCGTGTTAAAATCTCTTTTTCGAATTTATTGGCCGTTAGTATATATTCTAATCTTATGCTTTAGTAAATGAATAAATAAAGGTAACAGATTAAAATTAAATCTGCTACGCATATTTCAATGTATCATATCAGAACAACATTTCTTGAATGGCCAAGCACCATGGGCTTGTGCTAATTTAAATTATATTTTCATCCATTTTAACTGTTTCTTTGAATGAGTCATTTTGGTATTGCAAAAGATCCAGTTGAAACTTTGTCGCACATTGATTGTTTAGAAAAATATCACAAATTCTATTTAATTCATTTTATATACTCAAGCGCTCAAAATAACTTTATCTTAATTTTATTTGATGCAGTGATTAACTAATTTTTTTTTAAATCAGAGCTTTTGAAAATGCAATGACAACGCGTTATTAAAAGCTGATTTTTTGGCATTCTCGAGCAGATAATAAAATTTTTATATTTAGCTTATGGATAAAATTTTCATTTTTCACCTACGTATTTTTGTTGACGTCGGAAACCTCATCCCAAAAATAACATCAAGTTTTGACATGATAAAAAGAAATCTCAACTAATATTCAATTTAAATTTTTCGATAATAAAACAGCACTGAATTTGTAAAAACATTATAAAAACAAAAGTTGAAAGGGAAAACATCTTTCCTTATTAAAATGGAATTCCTGAAAGTTATTATTTAAAAATGAAAATGTGTCATATGCTTATCAGATACCTAAAAACTATTTTAGACTAGCTGCCTTTGGCGACCAGTCGGTTCGCCAATATTAATGCCGACTAAAGGGTAAAATCTTTTTTTATATAACTTGGTTTCATAATAAGTTTTTCAGCAAAACATTTTTAAGCTTCAAATTTCGACAGTCATATAATTCACTTATGCTATTATGTAGGTCTTAAGCAGTCCAATCTTTGAAGTCCGCATCTCTCTCTGATTTTCTATCAGTGCACGTAAAATTCACTTTTAAATTAAATTGAAAATGATGAAACTTCAATTAATACAACGACCTCTTTACTCAATCTAAGCATGTCTTTAAATAAAACTAAGAGCTGAAAGCAGAGTAGTCCGACATTGAAGTTTATGTTCAATACAGAAATTGAAACATCATAATTTTTTTTAATAATTTATGAGATCTCAAGGAATTATTCAGCAAAAAATGCACAGGTTAATTGAAACCTTCAGTTTTTAATGTTATTTTTAGATGTATATAAATGCTCTCAATAATAAAAAAATTTAGGTTTACAAATATATTTCAAAAAATTATGGTTTAAATTATGGTCTTATAGATTCATATTTGTAAAATATTCTTAATATTTCAACTTCTAAATAAATAAATAAGCAATTATATCTTCTTCAAATCTGGCTGATTTATTCAGTTCTGATTATTGCAAGTTTAGAACAATCAGCATTTTCATAATCTAGACCAATTATTCAATAGTAACTCTGATTGGCTTCTTTGATATCTTGATAAAGTGATCTAACATCGCCAGTTTATATCGAATAGTTATGTTGAAATTTTCGTAGATCGATCAGCTTCGATGATTGATTTAGTAGATTGGCATGCCACTTTTTTATTTAAGGACTTATTGTCTCAAGAATATTTTGTTAAATATGATTCACAGAGCAGATGATTTATGTAAAAAATTGAATCATCAGCATTTTTTCTCTTAAACTACTAATTATATATTTCACTTAGACAATTTGTTAAGAGAGTGTGTCCCTCCCCAAAAAATTAAGAAATTAGATGTTGGGCTCCGATTAGGGGAAGGTGCCTTGTAGATGTTAAGTTATATTTGCCTTAAATAAAATTGTTTAAATGGATTAGTAATATATGTATAGTAAAATATCATAGAAAACGTTTCCATCCATTTATTTTCCAAAAATTTCATGTTTCAAATTTGTTTCATTTTATACAGACACATGTCGAAAATGACAATTTCATATGTTTAATTTGGAATGATAGTTGATTTTTTTTTCTCGTGAGAGAACATGATATTGTTTTGGTAGAAAGTATTGATGCCGCCGAAAAATGCGGGTAAAAATAGTTTTATATGCTTCAACAAATTTTGCATTGTTAATTATTACGTATGCTTGTTTGAAAGAAGATGCGTTTTCAAATAGATGACCTACTTTTACCAGTACAGCTTTATTATTACGTTACTTCGTTGAAAGAATATACGTTTTTATTTCACATGATTCATTAAAATGCGGAGATAATTTAAAATCAAGAAGGCGAATTCTTTGATTTGAACAAAATATCTTCTTCACATAAGCAAAAGTAGCAATTCAAAACATGCCTTATTGTTTTAAAAATAAAAAAAAGAATTCAAAAATATTTTACTACTACTCATTATCAATTGCTTTTTGTTCGTCGTTTCTTTGAAATGACCTCATTTTCAAAGTTCAACTAAGATTTCTCGCTTTTAAATAATTAATCTCGCTCTCAGAAGATTATCGTTTGGTGCTTTTCTAAAAATTCTATTTCAGTTTTAACTGTCGCACTTTTGTAATATATTTTTAATTTGTATTTTTATTTACTTTATTTCTTTAATGGAATTGTTAATTTTGATATAGCAAACGATCAAGAAATATTTTCTCTTGCATTTATTGTTTAAAAAATATCACATTTCCTATTTGTTTCATTTGATATAATCACGTGATGAAAATTGTATTTTTCTGTTTTATTTTTGGTACTAATAGTAATTAACTTTTTTTAAAATAAGAACTTCTGAAATTGTGATGGCAACATTTTATTAAAAGCTGATTTTTTTTGAGAACCTCAAGAAGATAAAATTTTATTTTTATTTTATTTTTGCGAAATAAGTAGTTGAAAAAAAACCCGATTAAATTACATGTTAAAAAATTCATTAAAATTAGAGTTTTAATTCGTATGTCAAAACATTAGTATCATTGAAAAGCTAATTTTTTGAGCTTTAATGTGATGCAAAAATCAATTTTGTGCTGTAATATTTTCAGAAGTTATGGCGAAAAAACATTAAAATTTGACTTATTTTTTAATTAATTAAAATTTTAATTAAAAATTCAAAACACGGGCTCCGAGGTGCATATTCCCCGCATTCAAGGTATACATATACCAAATTTGGTAGCTGTAGGCTAAACGGTCTGGCCTGTACAGCGCCAACACACGCACACACACACACACTTCGTACTTTATTATAAGTAGAGATGATGGATAAATACAACGAAAAGTATAGTGAAATCTTCAAGACTGAGAATCTGTTGATTTCTTAGTGGCACCATTACCTAAATGAGTAAGAATTCAGCATATTGCAAATAAAATTTCAAAAAAGAATAAAAAGTTGAATAAAGATATGTAAAAACTATAATGAAAAATTGTAATTTATGTAAAAGACCTTTAACTGTATTAATATGGGATTTTAAATAAAACCAACCAATAAATCTTTTTAAATCGTTCTTTTTATATTCGTAATTAAAATTGTTGCTTTATTCAGATATTATTCTGAAGCTAAAAAGGATAATTTCGTAGCAGAAAAAACATAATTTAAAGCAGATTATTCATTAGAAAATATATGAATTTTAGTCGTACTTATTACATGAACTTCATATAATAACATGACGGTTTTAACTTACTTCTAAACCTAAGACATTTACATAAAATCAACGTCTATAAATGGTATTATTGATGGTCAATTTTGTATATTCACTATAGACAGTATTCTATTTGGTAGATTCTTTTACGACACATTTCTATTGGTTAGATTCCTTGAAATGATTCCATATGGATAGATGGCTTTAAATTGATTTATATACTGTAGATTTTTATTTATAAGTGGAAGAACATACTTTCTATTCTATATGGATATATATCGATTGATAAATTATAGATTAGATTATACAGATTAAATTCCATACTTATAGATATCTATAAATCGAAATCTATATTTTATATATCTATAAATTGAATTTTTTTATTTGTATATATCTATAAATTTAATTCTATGTTTATAGATATCTGCAAATTGAATACCTTTATTTATATATATCAGTAAATTGAAACCTATATTTATAGATATCTATAAATGGAATTTTATATTTATAGATATCTATAAATTGAATTCCTCTCTTTAAAGATATCTAAATTGAATTTCTTTTTTTTATAGTTAACTATAGATTGTATTATTTGTGATTAAATGACTATAAGTTAGATTCCATGTGGCTAAATACGTATTATTTTAACTCTACAAGTCTACAGACTGCATTAGATTCATTTATTTATAGATATCTATAATTTGAATTCTATATTTATAGATATTTATAAATGTAAATTTATGCTTATAGATATCTATAATTGAATTCTGTATTTATAGGTATCGATAAATGTAATTTTATGTTTATAGATATCTATACATTGAATTTCTTTATTTATATATATCTATAAATTGAATTCTGTATTTAAAGATATCTATAAATGTTATTTTATGTTTATAGATATCTATAAATTGAACTCTATATTTATAGATATCGATAATGTTTTTATGTGTATAAATACCTGTAAATTTATTTCCTTTATTTATAGATATCTATAATTTTAATTCTATATTTATAGATATCTATAAACTTAACTCTATATTTATAAATATCTATAAATTGAATTCTATGTTTATAGATATCTATAAATTGAATTCCTTTATTTAAAGATATCTATAAATTGCATTCCTTTATTTATAGATATGTATAGGTTGTATTATATATAAATTAATGACTATAACTTAGTTTACATGTGGTAAAATACATATTGTTCAAATTCTACAAGTTCGTAGACTGGACTCTATTGTGAAAGATGTCTATATGTTGCATTCCATATGGCAGATTCTGTATGGATGTCTATAGATTGAAGTCATGTGATATGCATCTTCCAAAAATAATTTAAATTGTATAACTGGATAGATTATTGAATATAAGACGTTTAGAACTTATCTTCTTGGATAATACGTTCTCATCAAGTTATGTTTTTCATTATTTGAATTAGATTTTTTAATCAAAATTAACATAAATTTAATTTTTAAAAAATAGAATATTAAAAAAATTAGTATTTAAATTATATAAACATTGTTTCTGTACTGTTTACATTTTTTAAAAAAATTTTAAGTGCATTTTATAATACTTTTCGTTGTGTTAGATATTGCATCCATATTCATATGCATTTCTATGTTATTAAAAGCATTCTCTGAATGAAACTTATTGTTGTTAAAATTTAAAATAATAATAATAATATTATAAAGGTAGAAATAAAAACGTCTAGCAATATCATTCAACCATCTTTTGGGAAAATGTTTGAATTTTTTTAAAAAAAAAGTTAGTGGGACTAAATTATTTATAATAGTCTGGAGTGGATTTAATTAACAATTGAAAATTCGAACAAGATATATAAATATATAGATAGTGAGTTTGAGCTAATAGTAGGAATTGAAATAATGAAATAAACAAATATATAATAAAAAAATCCAATTTTGTAATTGCAAAATAAATAGAAAGTGATCTTTTTATTCAAGACGATCTCAATTAGTTCTTTTAAAAAATCACATTTCATCTTTCATAACATAAAAATAACATCAATTTAAATCCTCTAAGGAAGATAAAGATTTGTTCATTAATAATATTTTTTGCATTATATCTTTGTTAAAGCAGAAAATGATTAAATTGCTTGTATTTAAATAATTTATCCTCTTTATGTAATCTTTCAAATAATTAAAATATAAAAAGAAGAAAAATTTAATCTTCATGCAGCTTTAAATCTTTTATAGGTATTAATTTCTTGAAAACGATTTTGAGCAATAACAACAAAAACCTTTTAATTTTCTGAAGACGATTTGAAAAACAAAAAATGTTAGAGACATAAAATTTTAAAATGCTACATATTTTTTAGAGACCTTTGAATTGTTTTCAATTAATTTTAGTAATTCTTAACAAAACTTCAAACGTTATTTAATTTTAAAAATTATGCCTTTTTATCTTATTACAAATTCTTTTTTTTGCACATTTTTTTATTTCAGACACAAAATTCTTACAATCCTTGGTAATACTTTGTTGGGACATTATTCCAAATTATGTAGTTAAAATATAGATAATTATAACTTTATTAAATACCAATAGTATTTCTAAACATTGAATAACTGTCAAATTTTCGGGTAAATAATCTCATCAAGTGAATTAAAAGAATTCAATTAAAAATTATCAATAAAAATAGATATTCTTAAGATAATAGGATTTTTCAAAAACTTTTAATAACGATCTTTTTCACTTTGATATTAATTTTTTGGTTATCTCTATCAATCGATATTATTGGTATGAAATGTTATTTTATTAGTTTTTCTACATTTAATGATCAATTGACCTTTAAGTAAATTATTTGAATTTCTTTATCGAGAGACGAATCATTATGTGTAAATAAAGCTGAAATAAAGGATTGTCACACTTTTACATGTCAATATATTTATATATCAGTAATTGGTTCCATTTTCTCAAACGTTAATAATAGTCAAATAAAGCTAATCAGTGAAAGTGACTATGTAAGAAAAATAATTTTATTTTTAACTGGGAATTTAAAAAAAAATTTAGTATTCTTAATTTTTAAACATGTTTTATTATAAAATTGTTAGAATTTATATTCTAAATGTATTTTGGAGAAGTTACACTGAATTTTCTGCTTGCCCTAACATAAGTTTTAATGCTAACTTACATATTTAATTGCTATCTTCTCAAATTATATTTTATAAAATATTCTTATAAAAAACTAATAAATTAAAATATAATGTGCATCTTTGCTCAAATTTTGTTTTTTATTATCTAAAATTAGTCTTCACTTCTTGAAACATAGAATAAATAATCAAGTCATTTAAAAACATTTTATAGTCAAAAATTCGAGTTATTTATCAAGCTCTAATTTTTAAAGAAAAAATACATTTTAGTTTATTTTTTAGTTCAAGAACTAAGTAATATGCTAATTAAATTATTTCTAAAAATTTAATCATTCTTTTAATATAAATTCTGAATTAGTATTTTGACCTTTGAACCTTTTATATTTTATTCAATGGAGTTATTTTTTCCATTATTAAAAACTTCATTTTAAACCCTCTAAAGAAGATTTTTTATTATTATCTATTTTCTATTATTATCATCATTGATTCTCATTATTAATTTTATTATTATTAAAATAATGATTATATTTTTCATATTTAATATTAATGTATTTTATTATAACACAATTATGCATTGGTATATTTTAGCTTCATAGCTTCTTCTCAAACTTTTTTTTACGAATATTCAAAATGTAACTATTTTCGAATGTTTTCCGAAAAATTCCTCTCTAACGTATTTGCATACCTTAAAAATAAAAATTCCGAATTATGTATTTTAATCATTTGCTTTAATCAGGGAAATTATTTTTAATAATTAAAACAGCAATCATCCATCATCTCTGCTTATGATCCATAATTACTTTAGGATGAGAGGTGATGATACTCATTTAATTAAATAGCATTAATAAGAATAATATCATTATTATTTTAGGAAAATGTGCTTTCAAAAGACCCGCTGACACTTCTGTCATACATTATAAGTCTTTTATTTCAAGGTATATCTTCGAGATTAAATTTAAAACTACCTCTCCTCATCCATCAACCATTATTTAGCAGTTAACAAGGATAACCTTTTCAATTTCTCCCTTCAAAAAATTGTTTATTCTTTTGTTCGGTTGTTGAAATTAAATCCTCAGCGAAATATATGCTGGGAGAGACTGTTTAATTATCTGATGTTATAGAAAATTATTGGGTATTTTTGTATGCAATATTTGATTTTGTGATTTAATAATCATCTTTTTTTATGATGGCAGTTTTAATAACTGATTATAAATAATCTTTTTACAAATATTTTAAAAAGATGAGGAAAGATTTTTTTTATTTTCTAATTCATTGATTTCATTAAGAAAATTGGGTATTTGCCCTAAATTTAATCTAATTCATTCATTGAAAATTAAAAATGAAAGCACATAAATGACAAACTGTTAATTTTTATCTACTTAAAAGGGGTTTACTTTTCCATCGTTTAGTCTGATAAACATTGGCCTTTTACTAAGTTTTGAAAAAATGCAAAAATTTTTATCCTTTTGTTTTATTGTTTATGATCTTCAATTAATCATAAACAATCATTAATAGTCGATCATCAAATTAACAAATGGATTTTAACTAATTAAAATTGACTCTTTGTGTTGAACTTTTAGCGGTTTCCAGTATATCATGTTTACCTCTTATTTTTTTTAATCAAAAATAGTTCGATGAGTCACCAGTGAAAATTTTAATAATGGATAAAGAATGGATATATGGATAAAGACGGTATAGTGAATATTCTCAATAACGGAAAGGGAAAATATATGTTATAAGAAAGCAAGGAAAAAAATGTAAAATATCATCGAAGAGACAGTTCTTGGAGAAATTAACAACACACTAGACACCAACAACTCGCTAAATAACTGGTAAGAACAAAAGTTTTAAATGCTACGCGTAAAAGGTCTGGACATCTAACTTCGTGATCGGGACTGAAAAAAGAGAATTCACAACTATGTGTTGCTTTTGTCTCAGGAAGCTGACTCCTTTCTTACCTTTGCATTCCAATGATCATCTTATTGAATTGATTGGAACTTATCTATCTAACTTACATTACCTTACCTACGACGAGATACTTACTGTGTGTATCTCGTCGTTTTTATATCTCGCACAAGAAGATGTAGAAAAACTTAGAAAGATCTCGTATCTTCGTTTCTAATAAAAATGGTATTTAAATTCCTTCATTTATCGCCAAAATTGCCAAAGCATTCGCCAAATGGTGTTTAAAACCTGGATGACTGATCAAATATTATTTAAATTCCTTCATTTGTCGCCAAAACGGCCAAATACTTCGCCAAATGGTGATTAAAACCTGAATGATTGATCTAGTATCCATTCAACATTTGTTAAATAACAACAATACAAGCAGCAAGGAAAACTATCATTATAGATTTGCAATGTGGTTGTTGGAGTTGAATTTCATTTTTATTATAATTGCATTCTAATAGTAATGCGATTGCTTTTAAATATATTTGAAATCTATAAGCTAATATAAATTTTAAATATTGAATTTAAAATTCGGTTATCATTTTTAACTCACAATTTGTCACTTATTAGAATAGTCGGTTTCAGAGTCAGAGAATTCCAGGTTTTAAACTAGGTGGACGTTAAATCTGTTATGGTCACAAAGTTCTTCATGTGGAGAGTAATAACACTGAAAGTACTCAGTCAGAAGCGATCGTTATCTTCTCCAGACCAAAATTACGATCTTTGGAGGAATGAATGAAATGCATGAAAGAAGTTCACCCCGTATAAGGGTTTTTTGACATGTGCGAGCTAGAAGTCACACTTCTGCCCTCGGGTGCCCATACTTTAAAAAGCTACTACACCCCTCCTTCCGTTGTAAAGTGTAACACAAGAACAGCAACAATAACCCTTTTACGGCCCATCTAGAGTTGTTTTGAACTTCATAATTTCAAACCATGGTCAGATGAAAAGGACTATTGAGATGACTGAGATGACATCTCATCTCCAAGCTTCCACATCTCACTAATGGAAGGGATATTGGTACTGATGTATTTAACGTGTACTGGACTCACTTACACGACGGTTCTTCTGTGAAATAGGGTTTCGATTCTGAAACTCTCCGGTTCTTAGGCTGAGACTTTACCATCAGCCCATATCGTTTTCATTTATGGATTACACTAAGATAAAACCATCAATTTCCGAACATTTTTAAAGAGCAATTTAACTGCAATGCTTACTTATGGGTTCAGAAATGTTGGAGGATATCGAATAATTATCTTTACTTATAATAAAGTTCGATGTGTGTTTGTGTGTGTGTGTGTTGGCGCTATCCAGGCCAGACCGTTCAGCCGACAGCTACCAAATTTGGTATACGTATACAGTTGGTGCCGGGAATGTGCACCTTGGAGCCCTTTTTTAAATTTTTGATTAAAAATTTAATTAATTTAAACATTGCCAAATTTTAAAGTTTTTTTGCTATAACTTCTGAAAATATTACAGCACAAAATTGATTTTTACATCATGATAAAGCTAAAAAAATTAGCTTTTAAATGCTACTAATGTTTTGACCGACGAATTAA
>JAOUZG010049478.1:522530-544119 GCA_026289955.1 Argiope argentata
AAAATTATTTGACAGAAATATAAAGAAAGGTCCATATATATTTTGGAAAGTTTCCATATTTTATGGGGAAGAATAGAAATTTCGCTTAGTCAGAAGGGTCAAATATATCAAGTTTGGTGGTAAATCGCCACAAAATGTTGCCAAATTTAACTATCACGTTAAATAACTTAGTGCCAAAAGTCTCACCAAGAGGAAAACATATTTTCAATTTACAGAATTTGTAACATTGTCTACCCAGAATAATCTTAGTAAACATGTTTACGTTTTACTAAAAATATGTATTTCTGCTTTGCTTATGCATTAAAAAACATTTGATTTCCCACGGGAAATACGAAGAATCTCGCAAGCACAGTCCTTCTAGATCTTAAGCTAAGAACAAGTTGAAAAATAAAAATAAACGTTCAGAATAATTTAAATATGTGCTTCAATATTTTGAAACAGACACTTTTTTGACATTTATGCAAGTTTCATAAATTATATTAGATTAAAAAATTTGAAATACAGGAGATACGTGTTTTGCAAGGAAACGAGACTCAGCTCTGTAATAATATATTTCCTCTTGCAAATAGTTGGATTGATTCAGAAAATTAAAGCAAAAGACATGTATTTTCCTCCTCTGGTTCAAGTAGCATGCGGGCAAGAAATAAAACACTTTCGGAAAGATTAGAAAACAAACGTTTTCCCTCTTTAAACTCTATTAGCGCTGATTTATTTATTCATTTTGCGAGGGAAGAACTAAATAAATAAAGATGTTGGAGTAAGACCTTAAAATTATTTGGGTGCTTTGGACGATCGGTTGATTTAATTGTGAAATTAATTGGTCTCTTTTGATCATTAATTGGTTTAATGGTGAAATTATTTATTCTTTTTTGACGATCAATTGGTCTAATGGTAAAATAACGATTTATTTAGACGATCAATCGGTTTAATGACATAATTATATGGTCGCTTTGGGTGATCAATTGATTTAATTGTAAAATTATTTAGTCGTTTTGACGATCAATTGGTTTAATGGCAAAATTATATGGTTGCCGTTGACGATTAATTGGTTTAATGTTAAAATTATTTAGTCGTTTAGACAATCAATTGGTTTAATGGCAAAATTATATGGTTGTTTTTGACGATCAATTGGTTTAATGGTGAAATTATTTTGTCGTTTTGATTTGGTCTTCTAGATAATCCATTGGTTTAGTGATAAAATTATTTGATAGCTTTTGAGGATCTTTTCGATATTGGCAAATTTACTTAGTTGGTTTAGACAATCAATTATTTGAATGTTAAGATTATTTGGCCGCTTTTGACGATCAGTTGGTTTAATGGCAAAATTATATGGTCCCATTTCCTGATCTAATGACTGAATGCCAAAACTATTTCGTCGATTTTGACGATTAATTAGTTTAATGTTAAAAATAGATGGTCGCTTTTGACGATCAATTGGTTTAATAGTAAAATTACTTCGCCGATTTTGGTGATCAGTTGGTTTAGAGGCAAAATTATTTGGTCCCTTTTGAGTATCAAATGGTTGAATGGTAAAGTTATTTGGCCACTTTTGATGATCAGTTGGTTTAATGGCAAAATTATTTGGTCCCTTTTCCCGATCAAACGGCTGATTGCCAAAACTATTTCGTCGCTTCTGAAGATTAATTAGTTTGTCAAAAAAAAGATGGTCGCTTTTGACGATCAATTGATTTGACGGTAAAATTACTTGGTCGATTTAGACGATCAATTAGTTTAGTGGCAAATTTATTTGGTAACTTTTGACGATCAAATGGTTGATGGATAAAGTTGATTGGCCGCTTTTGGCGATCAATTGATTTAATGGCAAAATTATATGGTCCCTTTTATCCGATCAAATGGCTGAATGCCAAAACTATTCCGTCGCTTTTGACGATTAATTAGTTTAATGTCAAAAAATAAATAGTCGCTTTTGACGATCAATTGGTTTAATATCAAAAATAGAGGGATGCATTTGACGATCTATTGGTTTAAGGGCAAAATTATTTTGTCGCTTTTGATGATCAATTGGTTTAATGACAATGTATGTCGTCTTTATTTTAGTTCAATCTCTTACATATACATAATCTATTTATCGCTTAGACATTTATTTTAATGAAACCAAATTCCATGGCATTGCAGATAATTGAATATTAAAAATTCTGCAGTTTATTTCCCAAGTTTAGGATGGATTTCGTGTTGTTACAAACTCATACTCTTTTATTCTAATATAAATTATGCAGATAGTAAGTAAAAAAAAATATTACATAATAAAAGTAATAGAAGAAAACAGCACAATTTTTTAATGAAATAATAGAAACGGTTTCAATTTCATTACAACATTGAAATGCAGTGTTAAAAATGAGAAAAATTATGATTATTATAAGTCAAAATTCATAGAAAATTGAACCGCAAATTATTTAGTACAATTTAATAAAATTTAATTTTATGAGTTTTTAAATAAAAAACATTTTTGTTCAATAATATCATAGTAAAAGGCCAAAATCTTCCTTGATTTTTTAATTGATTAAAGGTCAAAAATATATCTGCTCCAGATTTTGAGAATATAAATCACGCTGCTGATTCTTTACAGAAATCTCTCTCTCTCTCTACTGTAATTGTGCCTTTGTATATGTATTTATATGACCATAACTCATAGATAATTCAAAAGTGAAGAATATACATCTTTGAGTGCTCTTCTTTTAGCTGGGCGCTAGTAAAAAATGGTCAAAGAAATGTGGCAGAACTCTACATCATTTGACGATTTTCACAAGAAAATATTTTCAAGAAATTTGGCAGATTCTACATTATTTGGCGATTTTTCGATTGCACCCGCCCAGTAGAAAAGTACTTATTTTTAAAGAAATTTAATTAATAAATTTTTTAACGAGTTCTGATATTTTTTTCTTTAAAACTTCTGGAACCCTTAAAGTACAAAAATTATTATATATTTCTACGAAAATTAAAAAATAAAAGCATATTTTCAATTATGTCGTTTTTTTAAAGAACGTTTCCTCCGAACTCCCATTTTCAAGAAAGTTTTTATAGGTGTTATGTTTTAATTCTTAAGAGAAACTCCCACCATTTTCATTGTTATTATTAATATTCCATTTGGGTGTATTTTCATTATTCTTAATCAAGATTTAAATTTTCTCTTCATTTACTCTTTTCAATAGAAATTCTTGAGATTTTTATTATACTCATAATTAGTGCATAAACTCACAATAAAGTAATGGTTGAAATTTTTTTAAAGGCGCCAATTTTTAAGCATTCTTGATTATTTTTCGCTTGCATAGTTAATTATATTAATTTTTTGCATGGAGATCAAAATTAAGGAAAATCTCACCACAGTAAACAGATCGGTAAGGCTTGTAAAACAATGTGAGATATATCTATCACACTTTTAAATTGAAAATTTTTCTTTTAGACAGAAATTTAAGACTAAGTTACAGAAAACATTTAATTTAAATCTCGTTATCCATTAATATAGGCAAACTAATAGGTTTCCAAAGGTGACTATTTTAGAGTAAAATTGAAATAACAATTCCTATAAAATAACTGTAACATTGGGTTTACTTTAAAGCTGCCTTAAAAATTATCGTAATTATATTCAGCTTAATATTAAATTTTTACAATTTAATCATTAAAAATTGGGGTTAATTTAAAAATATATATGTAAAACAAATTATTCCTCTAATGAATAAGATAAAAAACAAGTAGTATAAAAATACAAATAAGGTCAACAAAGACATGTTTAATTTTAGTTACTTTTTATTAAATAATTACAATTGTTGTTTTCGTAAGGAGGGATGTAGCAGCTTCTGAGTTTATAGACCTCTGAGCTTCTGAGAAAAGAAATCTGACTTCTAGCTCATACACATCACAAAACCCTTTTTAAGGAGTTTCATAATTTCATTCATTCATACACAGATCGTAATTTAAATCTGGCATAGAAAAAGATCACCTATGACCCAATACGCCCAGCAGTATTACTCTCAACAGGGGGGAGATTGTGAGCACGACAGATTTATCATCCCTCAGACACACAGTCTTCGGTTGGCGAGTTCGAACTCGCAGTACAATCTAAAGTCCTACTAACCAGGCTATCCCGGTCTGAAAATTACACTTACTATAAATTATTGATCAAAAATTTCTACTAGCATTGAATTTGCAAATCCAATTTAGTATTCACAGCCAATTGAGACAACGTGAATTTTCTACACTAGTTGGGTAAAGCAATACAGATTAGAATTTTTTAATTTTTTTAAATTCTGTTTTATTTTAATTCAAAATCGCTTCAAAATGAATCCAAAAAGTGTGACTTAATTGTAGGAATTGAATAAAATTCAGAAATTAAAGCTGTTTCTGAAATTTCAATTAAATTTACTAATTAATTAAAGAATTTTCATAATATATTAAATTTTGGACGATAATTCATTGTTATTCATTATATGGATAATTCATTCTGCTTAATAAAACCAATTAGATAATTTTAATACTCTATTTAATTAATCTTATTTTCTAAAAAAGATCTTAATTATTAATAACTTTTATAAAAAACTGATTTGTTAAAAAATTAAGATGGATTTTTTAAAAAAATATTATAAAGGGAAAAATTATCATCAAATGACTGAGATATAAATATAAACAGGAATAATTTATAGCGCAAAGATTTAAATTTGAGCTCGGATTTAAATTAAATTTACTAATTAATAAAAGAAGTGTCTGAAGGTTTGGGCTGTAAAATTTCAAAATCCGTCTCTTTCTGACATAGCTAGGAAAATCTGTTTTAGTGGCTTTCTTCTTTAAACAAAAATCGTTTTAAAAAAACGGAGTAAGCAAAATTACTTTCCAGAAAATGCAAACTGCCTTCAGGCCTTGACTTTTTTTATTGAATATATTAAATAAAAAGAAAGAAATCACCTCCAAAATGTTGACAGTGTTTATTTAATTCTAAAAATCAAAGCGAAAAAAGCGCAAACACGGGAGAAAAACAAGTTTATAAAAACAGACGATTGGATTCGAGATAAGAAAAAGAATCTTGTAGTTTTTGTTTTAATTTTTTTTTTGTAATGTTATCTTTAGTTTCTATCTTTTTCAATGATTTTTTTAGAAATAAGTTTTATTAGCATTCTAAAAAAGTAGAATTATTTTTCCTTCAAGAATTTGAAGGTCAAAACAAAGTTACGAAAGCCTAAGGCACTTTTAAAAATAACATGTAATTAAAGTTGTTACCTGTTTTTCTTAAATTTAAGAAATTACCAGGGCTTTCTACTCTATACTTTTCTTGTTCAAAAAACATCGCTGTTGTATTTTTAGAATTTCTTTTTTTAAGATTTTGCATCAAACGTAATATTTAGATTTAAAAAAAATGAACTTGAATTCATTAATAAAGATTGTGCTTTTGTTTTTTATATATTTATCATAAGCAGTATCAAATATTGGCATCTTTTTTGTTTCGAAGTTAAACAGGAAAGATGAACCTAATTCAGAATTTGAATAAGTTAAATAAATGTTAAGCATCTGTGTATTAAAAATATTAAACTGTTAACCACTTTTAGCTCTCACTTTGTATGTAAAGATTAAGGATTGTTAAAAACGTTGTGTAACTAATCATTAATGGTATCTCATTGATTGATTTATTAAATTAAATTTTTGATAAACAAATGACTCATTATTTATGATAAATTTGACTTTTTATTAATATAAACAAATGACTCATCAATATTTACATGTTTTGATATATTTTACTAAGCTTTCCACTATAAACTGCCTATATTTTTTGTACATAAAATCCATTTCATATATTTTATACATAAAATCCATCCTTAAAAATTGGCTCATCATAAAAAATTTCACTATTCATTTATTTTGAAATGAAATTTCAATTCTATATAAAAAATAGAACATTTGAAAAAAAAATTAAAAGTTTGTCTTATATTTAAATTTACTTAGTATGAAAAAATAAGTTGAGATTCGATTATTGATTATAAATAACACAAAAAAGAAATAAAAATGGTATATAAATGATAAAATTGGAGTCTCTCTTTTAAATGAACTACATATAAAATATATTCAAAATGATAAAAAAAACATTTTTAATTGAACAAATTTGAAGCGAAAGTTGTTATAACTAAAAATGATTTTAACATTTTAAAATTAAAAAAAATTACTATATTTTTATAGCAGAGAAAAGAAAAAACTTGCTATTTTCAATTACAATTTCACAAGGATTTCGAGGATCACATTACCTAATGTTATGTTATTCACATTCCAAGTTTTATATCATTAGACAGAATAGTCACGCCAATAAAGCGCCAAAACTCAAATAGAAGAGTAGAAATGCATTCATCTTTATTATTAGTATATGGTAAAGATTTAGTACCTAATTATTATACCGTCCAACTTTATCGCCAAATTTGAGGTTGTCGCCATTGAGTTGCTAAACACCCAATTATGGCAATCCGACATTGGTGTAATCCGTTGATCTTTATCGCCAAATTTAAATCCATCGCCAATGAGTTACTAAACCTTTGGCGATCGTTAGCGAAAACGATAAAATAAGTAAGTATAAAATATTTTCTGATTTCAGCAAGATTAACAACTGTAAAATTTTAAAACTGAAACATCAGAAAAAGATTGGAAATCGATTGCAAATTTCTATTTTTACAAATATGGATGTTAAATATAACTATACATACATGATTCAGTAATATTTTAAAATTAATACAATAACAACAGTAATCCATGAAGGATTCTAAACTACTGAAAAAGTCTAGGTAATTTATCTGCTGTATGATTTAAGAAATGTTTTAGAATAAAAGAAAAATAATTCCATGTCACTTCCATTCTAAATTGTTGGAGTAAGTTAGAGAATAATACTTCGTTCTGAGTGAATAATAAAACCATTAACATCAGCAAACTTATTTAAAAAATAAAATTTTTATTTCAAGATTTTTGACATTTTTAATATCGCATTTTGGCTGTAAAATATCTTTGAAAAATTCGAATTATATTTTCCGCATTTTTTTTCACGTTTTACAACTTTCTTTTGTAACTACTATAATATTGATAAAATATTATTAATATTTATCATTGTGTTTGACAATTATTGCTGTTATTTACAGAAAATTATAAACTTTTAAAGCAATTAATGGAATGTTTAATGAATTATTTAATATTTTCTCGTTAAATTTTGTTGCGATAAATTCTGTAAATGAATTTTGTGCTTGTCATTTCAAAGTGAATTTAAAATTTTAACAGATTTTATCTCTAAATACCTGCATAAATTACTGATTCTTAGACTAATAAATGTAATTTCAATTACAGAATCGAAAATATTAGGATTATAATAACAATTATACAAGGAGTATGGATGATAAACAGAATAGTTAAAATATTCGATTAAATATGGATAATTTGCCCTTCCAGGTATCACGTATTAATGGTATTAATTTATATTCTCTTAATTTTAATATTTATTTAAACGTTGAATATTATCAAAATTAATCCTCCGGTCTTTAAAGCATGCCAAGATCAATTAGAATAATAATGTTGAGGCACATAACTATAGTTAAAATAAAGCACATACAAATGTATATAAATAAAAATGAATCGCCTAATGTGTTCCTTAACGATAATATCGAGAATGCCTCTATAATTTTTGCTAAGAGACGAGGAATGTTCTTATAGACAGAAAAAATGGAAAAATTGCGAAGAAAATAGTAAAAGCCACACATTTCTTACTCTCCCGCGTTTTTATCTCACCCTAATGAGGTTAGGCTTAAGTTGTTTACGACTGATTCTTTCAAACGATTGTGTTTAATATTTCTTTACAATAATACTTACAAATACTTTAAAGATGTAGTAGATGACTCTTGATAACACAGTTTTTTCAAATAATAATTAATTAATTAAATTTTATTAATTTGTAATACTTTAAATAGAGTTTTAGCAATCTGTAATGAAAATTTAAAATAAAAGGCATCGTCGGATAAAATCAAGAATTTTAGTATTTTACAAGTGAAGGTGAAAAATGCGTGTTCAATTATAGCAAAAATCAATAATTTTTAATAAATTGTTTATATTAATTATAATTATTAAATAAAAATAATAAAAAGAATAAAAATTTTTAAAAAAAATGTTATTTAAGTAAGAATTAATTTTAAATTTATTTATACTATTTTTTTTTGCTAAGTACATTAATCGTAATTGAAGCTAAATCATAAATTCCGAAAATTAGCATTCGCAGACGATAAAAGCAAGCATCAGTTTGCTAAAAAAACTAAAAAAACTCATTAGATTAATCTATGTGATATATTGCATAATTAATAAAATATTAACGGGAAATCTAAAGTACCTAAGAATAAAAAGATAAATTATCCGAAAATAATTGGAAAAATTAATTATATAACAATCCCGCAGAAAAGATTTAGGGATTGTGATAGATAATTATTCAGAATTATCATTAATTTAATAATATTTTAAAAAATAAATTTAAAAAATTTGCATTTATGGAAATATATATTAAATTTTTTTATTAAAAGGAAATTTATATGTTTTGTTTTAAATAATCAATTTGAGATAAAAAAAAATTAATGTCAGTTCCATGAATGTATTATTTTTTCCACTGTACCATAAAGATAAACATTGTGATAAAAATGGTAATCACGTGTTTCATGGTTATTATAAAATCTGGAGGAATCTCAACTGGCTGGATGGGTGAATCTATTTGTCATCTTGTCTTTATAATAATAAACATTAAAAAATTTAAATTTTAAATCTTCGATAATATCCATTCATTTTTTTTAAAAAAAATGTTGTTTAAATATTTATTTTTATATAAAAAATTTTATTTCATATTTTGTTTTATAACATTCCTATAACTATTTTTTCTACATTTTACTTCTCGAGCGTATCACTTCATGTATTGAAGCATATTGGTTACCATGGTGACTATATACGGTAATCAAATATTTAAAAAAACACGACGGATCTTAATTGGCTGGCTAGACGAGCCAATCAGACATCTTGAGATGGAAAATTTGAGAAAACGAAAAAATTTAATAGATTATATATAATGTGATGGATTTTTCTACAATTTTAGAAATAATTACAGAAAAGTCTGTAATTATTTCTAAAATCTGTTAATCTGATTTACAACTCCAAACATAGGAGAATTATTATATTTAGCAAAATTCGATGTCAGATGAAACAAGAAAGAAAGCAATAAACATATTTTAATCTATATGCACATACTCTATGAAAAATACCATGTCCATTGTCAAAATTATTTCCATATATATATGTTAAATTATTATTAGTTAACTAATACATTTATAAACTTTTAGAAATTATCAATGAAAGGTATTTTAAGACATATTAATATACATGATATCAAAGTGAAAGCCTTAAAAAGTATACTCAAGAATTATAGCATAATTATATTCCCGTAATTGAGACGGTTTTGTACTTAAATGAAAATATAACGCTTGTTCACAAAAGGTTGTACAGCTAATATATTTGCAAACGTGAATGCAATGCCTTAATTTTAGTCAGTGATGCAAAATGTCTCGGAAACTAACAATAATTTACCGTTAAGTATTCAATTCTATTTTAGCTGTTTTACTTTAATTTTGCATTTAAATAATTAATTTTGTATTTAGATTTTAGTCCGTTTTTTTCCATTGTAAAGGAAGTGTAATTATAGGACTGCATAGAATTGAGATGGTAAATTATAAAATTACGAATAAAACCAATTTTAATCAGTATTTTCACCAAAATTATAGTTGGATATGCTATTGGTTTATTTCGTCCAACAGTTCCCAAATTGATCCAGATATACCTTCTTTTTCACTATTAACTCATGAGACCATTTTGAAGTGCATTTTTGTATATAATTGCATTTTTGTTTATATACAATATAATTGCATTTTTTGTTGATATTGCATTTTTGTTTTAATTATAAGGTTTAAAACTGTTTGTGTCTTATAAAAATAAAAGGAAAAGTTCTAAATTACGCATTTCAATTCGATATCTCAAACTGTTGATAATTAATCACAGTTAAGTATAAAAATATTGACGTCCTGACACCAGGTTATCTTCCCCGTGATCTGGGCGTTCTGAGGTTCAAGTCCAAGGTTCAATTGGTTGTTCTTCATCTGTCTTGTTTTTTTTTCTTATGGTACTTGGTATGGATAAGCTTACTGAGGTAAAAAGCTATTTAAGCCTAATCATCACCTCTTGTTTTGTAGTAGAACCAACTAGGGCCAAAAGTACAACTTTTGCCACTTACTCATCACACTCGCTTACACAGCCCCTTTATACAGGGGTGAGCATTCTCACACCTTACAGATAGAGTAAACAATCCATCGCCAGTTTTCTGGCACAGAGGTAGCACGTCTTCCTCGTGTTCTGGGAGTCCCGAGTTCGAGTCCTGGTTTGGGCATGGTTGTTCTTCTGTGTGCTATCTGTGAGATGTGTGATTGTGCCCCCTCCTGTAAAATGGGGATGTGAAAGCAAATGCGGTGAGTGTGTATCTAAGTCGTACTTTTGGCCCTAGTTGGAGCTACTTCAACAAAAAAAAAGAGAGACGCTCCTTTCGGCTGAAATCTGCTGCTGTACCAGGGGGCTTGTCCATGGCAAGTTCCTTAAGTAACAACAAACACATCCATACCCGAACCGGGTGTCGAACCCTGGATGAACAGTTCACAGGGAAGTCCCCTCTGCCAAGTTACCAGATTTTTCCTCTGTGGGAATATGACCCTCTGTAAAAAGGGCCTGTGCAAGCGAATGTGATGCGTGAGTAGCTAAGACGTATTTTTGGTGCTAGTTGGTGGTATTTGAATATAAGAGACACACTTTCTGACTGCGTCAGCTACCGTTACCCAAGGAAGTGCCATTCGAAACAATAACAAGAACAAAAATAGAAATTCTCTTTTGACATTATCTTCAATTGCATGAATATACATTTTAAAAATAAACGATACAAAAATAAAAATTGTTGTTCAAGACTGTAATTTACATTTTAAAATTGGATCAAAGGAACGACTTTATAATGAACCTCTTCAGAATTTGCTCTTTTGGGATTCAGACAAAACTAAACGAACCTCTTCAGAATTTCTTAAAAAAATATCAAGACATCAAGCAACAATTTCCTTAGAATCGACATAATAAATAAAGGTATTAATTAATCTCTCTGGTATTGAATCCTTTTTCTACATTGCTGATTATATAGGATTGTAATGATTTTATCCAGGTGGATCAAATAAACGGGTAGCGTTTAAACACAAGTGTTTTATTTACAGCTTTATACAATAACAAAAAAAAAACACTTCCTCATCTAGGTTAATATGCTGGGAAATATTTACATCTGGATTAACTGCTCCACAAGTAAGCCAAAGAGAACTGACAGGCTGTTAGCGTATCTGGCTAGAATCGTAGCTCAAGGGAATCTATGGATATAACTGGTAGATCTTTAATCAAACTCGAGATCACGAGGTGTCTCTTCAGCTGTCCAGCTCTTTAGCTCAGCTAAGATCTCGTCAAATCTCAGCTCTTCTCGTCTCGAATTAGCTCCCTCATCGTCTCTTCCTTTCAAAACCTTCCATTTTAACCTCGGTAAAACTCCGCCTCTCCGGTTCACATTGGCGCGCTGGAGATGCCGATCATTCAATAATTTTTCAGAAATATTCCCAATGGTCAGCAGTTAACCGGGGGAATAATTTCTACTCATCAATGTTCCCATCATACTCATCACAATAGAGAAATATTCACGTCCGGAGACTTCAGCAACTCTTTCTTCAAAGGGCCGCAAACGTAAGTGTTGTTTATTCTCGGAACTTATTCAAGTCCGGGTGGTCCCATAGGAAAATAGTTACATTTGTGGTTTTAACACGGTTACCTTCTTCAAAGGGCCATAAACCGCATGAATGGTATATTATCTAATTCTATTCAAGTCCAGAGGGTAACATCAAAGCGGTAGAAACACAATGCGCAACAAAGGAAAGAATATACTCACCGCTGGCAAGAAGTAACAATGTTCGAATATGTGTCTCTTAAATAAGGACGATAAGTTTTGCGACTTATTCGGAGATGGTATTTGCATATTTTGGCGGCGTATAAAAAAAATTCAAGAGCAAAGAAATACAAAATAAATAAATTCTGAGTCTATGACACACACACACACACACACACACACACACACACACACACACACACATATATATATATATATATATATATATATATATATATATAATAAAATTTTAATATTTTTTATATAATTTGTATAATTACATAAATATAATTTGTGTAAATTGATACATATTTACATGTATATAATATATTTTAAGTTATCAATTTAAATTCTTCTAGCTGGTAAAAAAAAGTTTTGTAGCTTTTATGCTTTTGAGATGAAACCACCCCCTTCTTTTTTTTTTTTTTTTGAAAAGTTGATGATAGTTCAAAAAAAGACGTGATCATTCCAAACCAGTGTAAACCGGGCAAAAAATTTTCTGTCCATGAGAAAAAGTTTTGGAGTTCGAACGATTTTGAGATGAAAATTATAAATATTTCGACGCTTACGTAATTTGATAGCAATGTGATTGTTTCAAACCGGTTTAAAGTAATTTTGAACTGAATTGATTGTTTTAAATAGGTTTGAACAAGCAGATTTCGATTATCCCCCTTAATTTTCTCTTTTTGATTGAAAGTTCCTTACTTTTAAGCAACTTTAACTCATTAATGACTATTAAAGGAAGTGAAATGATATCCATTAAATAAAAATTATTAATAAACAATAGAAGAATAGTAAAATATTGTAACGTAGTCCAGCAAAGTACCTTTCTTATGCCAAATATACATTAAAAGTTTATTAAGAAATTCATACTAATTGATAGAAAAACATCCACATCAAAAACCTGACATTGTTTAAAAAGTAAAATTATGAATTTTAAAATAGAATAAAAAAATTTCTTGTTGTCTTTTTTTTCTGAATTTATTAGTGAATATGATTTCGGTTAATTATTATTAAAAGGATATTTGATTATATTTGTCCTTAAGAAATTTGGTTGTATTCTTTTTAATACTTAACTAGTATGTCTACAAAATTTAGTTGTATTCGATTAATTCTTTGGGAGGACAGATAGCAAACACCCACTTACCACCCACTTATACACCTACATCCACCTACAAATACAACATTTATTCATTCAGCATTGAGAGTTCTATAATTAAAATCTTTAGTACCCCGAAATCAATATAATTTGTATGTGAAGTGAAGATTTTCAACTAACTGTGTATTTTAGAATTTTCTCGCCTTTTAATCCTACTTTGTAGTTTCCAAAATAATGCAGTGACTACTCAATTAAATTTGTCAACCGAGAAATACAAAACTACCAGGAATTAAAACATTTGATAAAACTCTAAACACTTCTGTGAGTTTCTTTAGAAATTTTCTAGAAATCGAACTTTTCCTATTCATTTTTTCCTTATGAATTTTAACTGGGAATTGCATCGTATTTTTTCTATATTTTTCACGGACAAAATGTTTTATTATGAACAAAAATTTAAATGCTACAATTATACTCAAATAATTTGAAATGCAGTCAATCGAAAGTAGTAAAGAAATCAGGAAAATTACTACATGGTAATTCAATGGAATATGTATATTATATATTATAAATTAAATATATATATTATTTAATGAGAATATATGAATATATGAATTTTTATTTTGTTATTGCGATTAGAAATTGCCAAAATCTAATTAGCTTATTTTTTTGTCTCAATTGAATAGATATAAATCATATATTTTGATAAACATCTATGAACTTTCAATATTTTTTCAGTGACTATATGTCCTGAAAACGATAAATCGAAATTACGAATTCTATTTGATACGGGGTCAAAATTCATTACAGAAGAAGTAAGTCTATCCGTAAATAAGTTAACATGATAAATGCAAAATGAAAAGAAATATATAGATGAATTTTGATCCATTGATTAAATATCAAATAGTAGATATCCGTTAAAAATAAAAACAAATTGTCAGAGGTTTGTTTGAATAATCGTTTTTGACATCCCAAGAAACACGATAATTCAAAAACTAAATGACTTAAAAAGAAAAAAAATTATTATGTAATTTTGTGACTGCATTTATAATTCTCTTTCAGATTTAGTTTTAAAATCTGGTTAGAGAAAATGTAAGATGCATATAAGATGTTCTGGTAGTCGGGCATTAAATATCATTCCCAAGATTATTTTAACATTAATAAGGTTAATTTATTAAAATGTTAGATTTAGTAAAATGTTAGATAATTGTTAATTAACCATCATCCTTCAAAAATGACGGTGACAGTAAGCATTCTTAAGAGATTATTATTCAAAAAAGATCTCCAGCTGACAGTTATGTATGCAAATATATGATCGGACATTCATATATTCTAAGGAAACCACTCTGAAACGCAATGAAACTTCCCTCTCGTCGAAGTGAAACCAAATTCACTTAGACGAGCATCTGTCATGAACAAAGCATGAGCAACTGGTATTCAATCAAGAACACATATCAAAATCGGTAAGAATTCGCAAGTGGTTCTAGATAACTCCATGGCTTCGATGAACAGACATTTGTGGCTTTGACATTTTGATATATTTATGAGCATTCTAACAATTAATCGTTAGGGATAGTCTTAATAGCCTCTTCTGTAGTCATTGTTCGCCAAAATAATGTGGTTAATAATATGTTTATACATATATTAGAGATGGTGTGAGAAAGTTTTGGGGAGACAAGTTCCGCTGGTTCTTCAAAGTAACACCACGTAAATATAATCGAGTCAAATCAATTAACATAGAATTGATATATGATGGTCATTGTTCCTTCTATCAAAATTATTTTATACAATCACTATTAGTTTTTACAATCAAAATAAGTTTCTACAATCAAATTAAGTTTCTAAAATCACAATTACTTTCTACAATTAAGATTAATTTCTGCAATCAAAATAAGTTTCTACGATCGCAATTAGTTTCTACAATCAAAATAAGTTTCACAATTAGTTTCTACAATCAAGAATAATTTCTGCAATCAAAATGAGTTTATATAATAAATATTAGTTTCTACAATTACAACTAGTTTCTACAATCACAATAAGTTTCTACTATTACAATTAGTTTCTAAAATCCCAATTAGTTACGACAATCACAATTAGTTTCTATAATCAAAATGAGTTTCTACATTCAAAATGAGTTTCTACATTCAAAATTAGTTTCTACAATCAAAATTAGTGGCTACATTCGAAATTAGTTTCCAAAATCAAAATTAGTTTCTACAATTAAAATTAGTTTCTACATTCAAAATTAGTTTCTACAACCACAATTAGTTTTTACAATAAATATTAGTTTCTACAATCACAATTCGTTTTTACAATAAATATTAGTTTCTAAAATCACAATTAGTTTTTACAATAAATATTAGTTTCTAAAATCACAATTAGTTTTTACAATAAATATTAGTTTCTACAATCAAAATAAGTTTCCACAATCAAAAGTATCTGAATGCGATATTCCAAAGTAATAACTATTCTAAGTTATAACTAAAGTAATAAAATATAACTAAAAAAATATATTCATCCTAATTACCTTCACTCAATTTTTGCTGAATAAGATAGTGCTGATAAAACATTTTCTATTGCTATATTTTAAATAAAAAATAACAAATGACAAATTCGAAAATTTCCTCCATTAACCTTTCCCTCTCTTTCTTTTCATGCTCTGCGTAATTATCTTTTTGAATAAGGAAACATATTGTACACATTTATAATAAAGCTTTTGGAGATTCCACTCTAATTTTTTTTTTCTCTTTTCATTTATTAGTTCTTCCAAATATATATTTTTTTAACTACGGAAGTCCTTATTACTCTCCAAAAACTCAACTTTCCCCCTCATCTATAAAATATACTATTCCGTCTCCTTCTAAAATGATGTTATTAATTTTCCTCAAACTTATTTATTTAATAAAGAAAAAAAAATCCAATTTCAAATCGTGATCGAATCGCAAAATTAATTAGCTTTTATGTTAGAAAATTGATAAAATTAATTAGATTCTTTCTGGTTTGCTTAAAATTTTTCTTCAAAGGAATTCAAAATGTATATGTGTTTGGAGTTCGAAGTTGATTTAGGGGATGAAAAAAGCAAATAGTTAAAAAAAAGTAGTGAATATTTTAAAGAAATGAGTTCTTTTTTAATGAAACCAAGTGCCTAACTTAATTATTAATAAAGTTTAAAAAGCTTAATTTAATGAATTAATTAGCAATCTTCTCCAGAAAACCTTGAATTCACCTGCATTTATTGAATAAATCGGTGAATATATGAGCGCATTAGTTGTGGAATTTTTCTAAGAAATAATTACACATTTTTCTTTGCATAAAATGAATTAATTTTTAGCAAAGAATAATTTTTTATTGATTGAATTATTTATCATTAGTATTATGTGAATAAGAGAATCTCTATTTAGATGCTTCATGATTACTCAATAATCGTCGTTGAAAATATTTTCGAATATTCTTAGGTTAGCAGACATAATTAATACGAGTCTATTCGATTGGCATTAAATATAACCAGTGAGGAAGAATCTCGTCGAAACATTTTCCGTGGCCTCTAATGAAGATGCTATTTTAGGGAACTTTGCATGGCATTGACGTATATCAAATACCAAACATTAAGAATGGCCATGTGACGTCTTCAGCTAAGCGACAAGTAGGAATATAGCAAACTAAGTTCCCACGGGAAAGCAACCCCAGATAGCGGAGTAATTTGTAAAATGCGGAGAATGCAGACGCATGGTATTCAAATTTAAGTACTGCGGTCAAGCTAATGTGTCTGGGCGACTTGTGAGGTCTTAGCTGAACTGGACATGTGTTGGAACAAATAACGAGGGAGAGAAGCAGACGTGTCCCCGTCAATTCATAAAAGACGCCCGCTCTTCAAGGCGGCACAATGAGGACCAGAGGCAGATGGTATTCCATTCTTCTTGAGAAAAGGCAGCAGACAAGACAGAGAAAACACGTCTCTTTGCTAGTCGTTGTTTTCCCCTCTCTTGTGATTGGAAAGATAGCTTAGGTCAGATGATACAAGGAAAGTTGGGAATTATCATGATTGGTCGTTTGCCACCGAAGACCCACCTTTGAGACAAAAAAAAAGGGGGAGCCAACTGAGAACGCGGAGAGGGAGAGCCGATTGACGAAGCGACAGATAGTTATTGAAGCTAGAATTAAGCTTGAAATTCTGTGTAAAATTCTCAGGTGAGAATTTAGAGTAACGTAGGCACCCACGCCCTGTAACTGAGCCCACGTGAAGTTCATTGGAGCTTTTGAACCATTCAGAGTCTCGTCTGAAATGTGAAAACTCATCCGAGCTTTGGAGAGACCTCCAAATAGTTGAACAGCTGTCTTCTGAGTTGCTCTTCCAGCCAGTTCATCACCTTACTTTCCAGTAATACAGCAGGTTAATCGACGAACAGAGAAACCCGATCCTGCGGGAATTTTCAGAACTCCATCATATCTCTTCACCTCCGAGAGAGACTCTTTTACTTATCTGAATCGCAGCACCTTTCCCTAGCGGAACTCTGAACAGAATTACCTATGTGTTTGTAACATATTTAATCAAGAAGGTGTACCTGTGTGAAATATGTGCGTATTATAGCTGGAAATAAATAGATTGTTATTTCTCCAAGACTTGAGTTTGTCTTCGGCCCAACTCACCAGTAGCCCCGGCCCAAAACGTAACAACCTGAAATCAGAATTTTTACTAAATCTATCGTGATATCTTTGGCGAGCCTTTTGGTGATCAATCCCTGGCAATCCTTCAAAAAGTTCCAATTTGCATTTAGGTTCGTTTATCCAAATCCAATAAAACCAAACTTCGTCTTAAAAACTACATTTAAAGTTACAAAACTACAAACCAAATTTAATATATTTAAGTCAGTGTTTTTTTTCGCATTACATGTTTTTGAAAGTATAAATCGACATACAGTCAATCTATTTCTTGTTGGATTTCACGCAAAATTTGCTATTAGTCCATATTATAAATTTTAATCTGTATACTGAATTTTATATATCTATATCTTTTCATTGTGTAGTTTATCTGCTAACTTATATTCAAACAGCCGGACAGATATATTTCTTCTCGATGGGGACTGCTTAACCCCTTAACCGATTTGCCCGTACGCTGTAAGTGCATCAATTTTTTGAATTTTGATAGTTGTAATCAAAAAATAAATCATTCATAACAATTATGATTCAATAGTAAAATGACTTCCAATAAGTAGATAAGCCAAGTATTCCAAGGATTTACATTTGAATCAAAATAAAAAAATATTCCCAAAATAGAAGGTGTCATGTTATTAGATAGTAAGGAAATTAAACCAGTTAAGGGGTTAAAATTTCAGAGAAATCTACGAATTTGTCTTTTAGTCAGCATATGAAATGCTGCCCGTGTAGTTCAAAGTATTTTAAAGTTATCTTTTCTGCAAATGAACCATTTCCAAGAATGCTTTTTTAGAATGAATGGTGATATAAAATGTGTACACCGAAGTGCCAAAATAGGGTGATACACCAATCCAATGCCGCGTACAGCCTCCACGAGCACGCAGATGTACCATGACACGTTGTGATATGGATTCAATAATTTTTAAAGATATTCTATGGATATTTCATTCCGAAATCCCAGTATGTCAATCCATAAAGCCACGAGAGTGCGAGAGGATGAAGATCTTCTAAAGACAGCAATTAGGAAAACATATCAGATATGTTCGATAATGCTCATGCCAGGATAATTCGTTGTCCAAGAGAAGAAATGAAATTCATAAGAGTGCCCCTCAAGCCACTCGGTAAGTACTGTAGACTTGTAAGGTTGGTACATTATCATGTTGAAATTGTTCACATCTATCAGAAGGCACATGGCACATGAATGGATGTATGGGGATGTTAGAAACGATGTTAACGTGCCTCTGACCTGTCATGGGCGGGTTCAGACGTATCAACGGCCTCATTTCATACCAATTTTGACGTCCCATACAATCAAAGAGATTCCACCAACTTGAACAGTTATTTGTTTGCAGGAGAGAACTATGGATTCATGGTTTTCTCCACACCCGTATACTTCCAACCTACCGATACAATTGGGAATGTGACTCGTCAAACAAAAGCACATTTTTCCAATATGTAAGAGTTCAACGATGATGTTGGCCAGTCCAGCCAAAGTCGAGAGTATTCTGCCGCTGAGGCAAACATTGGTGCATGAGATGGTTTTCTGCTGCTGCTAAAGCCCATATCAAGTAGGACATGTTGGACATTGCGTACGTTGACACTTGTTGATGTATCTCCATTTAAATCTGCAGCATTTTGAGAAAGTTTGATCTTCTATCTCGTATACAGATTCTTTTCAGCCATTAATGATTACGTTTGACCAAGGTCATTTTCCTGCCATAGACAGTCGAAGGAAGCTGCGGAATCTAACATGGAACAATGCCACACTAAGGTACCAAAATCATACCTTACCTTAAGAATCTTTACCTTACCTTAACTTAAATCAATCTTTAAGCAAAAAATGAAGAAGGAGTGGCAAAAAGATTGGGAAGACGGTGATACGGGGCGAACTACATTAAACATTCTCCCTAAAGTCTCACTTATACCAAGTAGCTGGAAAAGGGAAGATATTCTTTTCTTTACTTTTCACGGACCATTCCCCCTCATATATCCGACGTTTTAACCTGATACCTAATGCTTCCTGCCCTTGCGGAAATCTTGATACTAAGCCGATCCACAACGCAAGAGAATTTTTGCAGACATCCTCCTTCCATATGACTGAGCCAACACCTGAACCAGAACGTGCTTGGTTCCGTAGTGTTGCCTCTTCCCAAGAATCCAGGACGAAAATTCGAAGAATGATTCGCCACATTGAAGAGAACAGAGTTTTGTTTAGATTGTAAGAAAACTATCCACAAGAGTGGCTCTACAAATCCATATATTTTTTTCTGTTATTTTTGTGTTTGTACATACCATTTTTTATTTTTGTGTTTTCTTTTTTATTATAGTTTCTGTCCTCGTCCCTAAATTTTTCTTTTGTAATTTTACAATATTTCTCAGAAATTTGTAATTTCAAACAAACTATAACTATGTTTATGTGAATTAGCATAAGCTTTCAGTTTCTCTCCAATAGCTAGCTTAATGAGACAAAGCCACTTTCCATTAAAATCTCAAACAGCTCACTGTCTCCATCTTTCTTTAATTCAAAACTAAAATTCCCTATTAAATTCTAACCGATAATTGTGTGACGTCTAAAACAGTCACTTTCATTATATCTTCTACTTCATGCCCATTACAATGTTTAAATAACCAGGTGGTTATAATTGCAGGGGCATGAAGCGGTGTTGTGTGCTGTGTACCATCCACATGACATAGATTGGAAGTTTCCCCGGAAAACTGATATTCCTGGTACACTCTTGAAAGGGTTGTGCGGGAAATCCAAATGCACCGGTGCGTTGATAATGCTGTGCCCAATCTCTCTTGTGCAGAAGCCACGTGACCTGGTATTCCGCCATTGTAACAGCAAATATCGATGAAAAAACATCCTGAAACGCCTGTTGCCTTATGTACGCATTGTCGACCGAGTCTCGTAACGCTGATAGGTTGAACACTATCATTATTTGTATACGACGTGCTGTAACAGTTTTTCTGGTTCTTCAGTGTAAATTTGTCCATATATGGAATTCGAATTTTTTTATTCCGAATCTGACTTCTCTATAATTCTTGTGCAAGGAAGTAAATACGTTAAGAAACATTCTAAACAATTCGTCTTCAACTAAAATCCATGAGAAAAAAGGATCACTTATCATTTTGATAATGATATATCTGCCAACATTGCCTCTGCTATCTTAAGAAGACATACAGCCAACATATTTAATCCAAATTATCCTATAGATAAAAGATTCTGAATAATCCAAAGTGAACCCCTTATCATATCAATTCCAAGTGCCCAAAGTGTCTGAGATATATTTCAATTTAATGCATTTCATTTCCTCATGCTTACGATGAACACCTTTTAAGGAAACATAAAGGCCGGATTGGATGTTTTATTCCAAGAGTATGCATTTGAAGTAGGTAGAAGAAGGGGAGGAGAGTTCCCGTCTGCTTAGCAGAATGCAATATCATCAATAGAAAGTAGGGTGGGTGGAAGAGAAAGTTTTTCATTGAAGCGAGAATCATTATGCAAATATCATCTCATGTCGGATTCTCTGCTGAATATTAAAGGAGCTGTGTTGCTCTCAAGAAAAAGGCTCCGATGAGTGATTTTAAGAAGAGATTAAGAAGCTGCCCTTATTTCACTTAGTTTTTAAACACTTTTTAAGATGAACTGACACTGAATTCTAGAAATGTTTATTATAATTTGAATCTATTCTAATAAAAAAAAACTAATACTATGCTTTTATGAATGAAATATTTTACTAATCTCTGATTTTTTAAAAATTCGAATAACAATAATTTCGGAAGTTTATTTGTGAAATAACTCTATCTTCAAAATCAATATTTATTTCTTT